>VMDO01014348.1:0-54871 GCA_007922755.1 Pedetes capensis | reverse complement strand
GATACCGACTCGAAGGCACCTAACAACAACAGAGACATAAATACAGGAGTTTTTATAATTGCTCTTTACCCTCTTTACCCTTGTGGCTTTGGGATGTGTAACACATTGTTCTAATAATCCCTTGCCCTCATGTGGAACATATTGTATCATTTATCCATGTACTTATTCATTCACATAGTACACAAACTCGGGGCAGAGGTATTGTCTAAGATCCTGACACTTTGAGGAGGTGCCAAGGGGATGCCAGAGTAAATAAAACATCGTCCATCCCTTTAGGAACACCTCATTGAAGAAGGAGACACATACAAAAATGTGATTTTAATGCAGAGACAAGAACTTGAAAGAGAGTCATTACAGGGTCTAAGGGATATAGGTCAATGATAGAATGCTTGCCTCCCTCACAAGACACAAGATGCCCTGGGTTCAACCCCCAATATCAAAAAAGGGGGAGCAGAGTAAAAACAATGCAATGGCAGGTGAGCACAATCAGAGCAATTTGTGATGCCCGAGGGAGTTGCAGAAGGCTTCACAAGGTGCGTAAAATAAGACCTGAGTTTCAAAGGACAATGGCATTCACTTGGTCTGAGTATGAAGTGTAAGGGAGGTAGCCCATATTTCCTGGCTGGAGGGCAAGATTTAGAAGTAAGAATCACAGGGGTTTGCATCAAGCCAGTGGGGAAACATGGGACAGGGGCCTAAAAAGTCATAAGCATTTTGTCATATCTCTCAGATCAGCTGTGACTTCTACAGGGTTGTCACTTCTCTGTCCTAGGTTGATACTTCTGGGCCCTTTCTTTTTCTTAGTCTACAAACCCCAAGATGTTTAGTTCTCCTTTTTCTCTATTATGTTTCTATATCCTACTGTACTCTTCAGAATAAGGTTCAGCCTCCCACACTTTCCTCTTTCTATGCCACCACAGGCATAAAGAACTAGCTTTGTATTTGTGTGTTTTGAAGTTTTTAACCATTATGGAACCACAGACGGAGAAAGAAAAATAAACAAAGAGAAGAGACAGAAGTTTTAAAAGTCTGTTATTGCTCCTAACTCGATAAAGTTGGGAAACACTCACCTAAAACTCCAGCTTGTGCTCAACCCTGCCAAATTAGCTGATGGCTCCTCATTGTCAACATTAGAAATCTCAAACTCCTATTTAAGCAGTCTACAGTTTAATCACATCAACCACCTCCCCTCTAAGGGCTGATAGTGCCAAAGGAATATTGCAAGGCAAGGAAGATGCACACACATAATAAAAGGGCCAGACTGAGGCTAAGAAGGCATAAAAACTGCATGAGTGCAGATTCATTGGTTCAAGTACAGACATTGCTGATTATGTATTTGCTTAGGCAAAGTATGTCATTAAAATGTGTGTGTGTGGATAGAAGCATAAGACAAAGATATACAACGACCCACCCATCCACCTTCTTTTTATCTCCTGAAGGAGATGATTAACCCTAAATGGCAGAGATACTAAGACCATTCCAAATGTTGGGTTCAGACAGATCTAAGTTTGAATCCAGCTCTACTATTCACTATTTCTGTAACCCTTGGAAAACTGCATATAAATTGCTAAGTCTCTGTCTCCTCAATTATAAAACAGGTACGAAGTGTCTTATGTTTCAGCATAATTGAGAAGACTAACTGAAATAATGTGTTTTAAATGCCCAGGCTATTTTAGATCATTCAAGTAATGATAGTTACTGGGTTACATAGGTTTTATACTTTGTGTGTGGCAAGGTGCTGGGTACTAGAGAAACTTAGAAGTGTTCTTTGGTGTGACTTCTCTTGTCTTGTAAATGCACTAGGAGTTTAAATTAATCTTTTGCAAGTATAAGACATATTAAGAGTTATCACCTGTAGGTCTTGAAGGAGATAGTCATTTGTCACTAATATTGACCCAAGAAAAACCAGTCAGGTATCAAAGGCATCACTTTGAAATGATATGACAAATGAAGCTCCATCATTTGAATGGGGAGATAGAAATAAGGTCACCAGCTCTTACGGGCCTGCTCTGACATATAGTTAAATAATCATTGCAATCTCAATAAGCAGGATTCCTTAGTCATTTGGATGAGTGAGCTAAGGCTTGGAGGTAGTGGTCCATGGTAAAAGCAGAGGTAAAATTGCTGTACCTCAGTCACCAAAATCAAAGATAACTATTTGAGCCGGGCGCAGTGGCGCACGCCTGTAATCCCAGTGGCTTGGGAGGCGGAGGCAGGAGGATCGCAAATTCAAGACCAGAGGCAGTCTGCATAACTTAGTGAGGCCCTGTTGCAAAAAAGTAAAACAATGGGCCTGGAGTGCAGCTCAGTGGTCCAGCACTTGCAGAGCATGCAGGCGCAAAGCCCTGGGTTCAACCCCCAGTACCGGAAAAAAAAAAAAATCAAAGATATCTATTTAGGAAATAGAAAAATGCAGTATACAGGTGTCAATGTTACAAGAAGTACATCAGTGCCTTTTTAAATGCTTCTTTGAATATGTGTATCACCCATTTCTTACAATTACGAGGTGATAATTCTTAAGTGTCCACCTCTAAAGGCCAGCAAATTTTATTTAAATGTAACCACGAACAGAGAAAATTCTGACATGCTGCTGCTACTCCTTCAGCATTCAAACTTATGTTTAATTCAGTGTTTCATTGTTTCATAATTTGCTATAAAAAAAACTTCTCCATGCTATGAAAAATTTATAAAATGTGAATCAAATGGAGTATATGTCAAGTACACAGTGATATTATTCAATGCTTTAAAAATCATTTACATGTCATAAACTTACATTCATATGTTGATAAAGAAGACAGAAATTAATATTAGACACTAAAGAAACAGAAAGGTTCTTATTTAATTTCCAGGTGAGTGCATACAGATTGGAGGTTCATCACCTACCCTGCATTGTTCTAGAGACTGTGGGGACAGCACACCCTCCAATCAGTTTTCCCATCCTCCTGCCTTTCTGGCCTCTAATTCCTCTATACTAACATGAGATGCATATATATTCCAATCTTAGTTTCTTAAGTGCTTTCTCTCTCTCTCTCTCTCTCTCTCTCTCTCTCTCTCTCTCTCTCTCTCCCCTCCCATATTTCCTTTCTCCTTATCTTGCAGCATCTGGAGGCTATGAGCTACAATGGCTGTCATAGTTCTCAGAAGGAACAGAAATAGATCACAGGCCTTACCTTCCAGGACTCACAGCCCATGGAGCCCCTGGAGAGTTCCTTTCTAGGAAAGGCAGCTGAAGTGCATGTGGTGGCCTTGCAACCACCATTGGTGGTGAGTGCTCTATTTGTCCCAACAGTCCTAGGAACTTCTTGTAGTTTCCAATCTCTGTTATCTCATTTTCCCTATTTCTTCCCCAACATTTAAAATACTTGTAAAACAAGTTCCCTGTATTAAAGTACCTCTGTTTGAAATACTTGGTGTGATTTCTACTTTCCTGACCTACTCCTGATGGACTCAAAGTCCTAGCCAGCCTGTGAGTGCAGGTGGGGTCAGAGCAACAATAATAACTCCAAATTTGTTTGTTCTTGCCATCACCTAACCTCAAAATCTTAACCACTCACATCACTTCTCTCACTCTAGAATACTATGGAGTCTATTAGCAATATCACCTGCGTACCACATTCAGCTGGGAAGTCACACATTGCCTAATTTGTTGGGCATCTGCCATCTCATCCCCTACTGTGCATTAGTCTCCATTGCTGCTCTGGTATAGCTTTCCTGGATTTGGCCGCCAGTGCTAGAGCATTGTATGTGCTTCTCTCTATGCTTCATATCTTCACATATGGGGCACAAAGTAACATTGTTTATGTCACTAGAAATTAGAATCCCTTATAAAAGTACTCTTTCAACTTTAATCCAAAGCCCCGTATTAGTTAGAACACAAGCCAGACCAAAATAATAAAAAGATTCCATCACATGGAGGTTTATTTCTGTTGATATATTTCCTAGCAGTGAGTAGCCCAGGGCTGATCTTGGTGGTTTTGTTCCATTCAGGTTGTTGGATTGGTTTTTCTATCCTCAAAATATACCTTCTATCTCCAAGAGATAGAAGATGGCTATCTCTAGCCATCCAAGATGGTATCCATTTCTCAGACAGGGAAAAGGACAAGAATATTTAGGACAAGGGAGGTTTGCTTGAAGAGATGATTCAAGGCTGTTATAGATGTCACATCTGGACACTTCCCATTGGCTATAACTAATTCACACGACCACACCTGCTGCAGCAGAGGCTAGGAAGCCTGTTTTTATTTGAACTACCAAATGCCCATGAAAACTCTTGGGTTCAGGGCACCACGTGCAGATGTATGGTGTGGTCTGAGCAAGAGTACCCTGCTGAGAGGCTAGGGAAGCTGATACCAACCCATGTTCTGCTTACCAAGCCAGGATCTCCAGTCCATCTTCTTTCTTTGTACAAACCTTCTATGCTTGTTAAGCCATGTGTCTGTAGGGTTACCTCCACTTCAAAATGTACTTCTTTCTAACTTGTACAAGGGGGCTATTTAGGCTCACAGCACTCTTGAGGATTCTTATCAAGAAGTATCAGTAGTCTCTGCCATGGAATCTCTTTCTATAAGGTTCATAGCTAGTCTTTGAGGCTGAGGAAGGTGGAGAGAAATTAGGAATGAAAAATATCCTATAGCCTCCAATTTTCTCTCTCTTCTATGAGTAAAATATGTAAATCACCTATTTCAACCAAAAAAGAGAAACTTTACCTCTCATATCTTCCCCACTAATTCATTTTCTGCTTTGAATGCCAATAGTCTGATTTAGTAACTATTATTCAGAATTTACATATAAGGAAATTCAGACTCAGATATTGGGTAACTTATCCAAGGTCACACAGCTAATAAACTTGTAAGCAATTACATATAATTTTGAACCCAGGTCTATCTGACTCCAAAGCCATTTTCTCTTTTTATTATTATAATCACACATTAGTTATAAACACTGGTATCTTGTGATTAAAAAAAATGAACTACTTGTAATATGAACCTTTTTAATAGAGAAGTTCCAAGAAACAGGACATCACCAGGGCCACACTGTCATTGTGGTTTACACTATCCATGAACTCTTTCCAATAAACATTTCATTTAAATTTAATAAAGCAGTTAATAAAGCCATAAAGGTTAATTACTAGTTAAGGGAAAAATATGACTTCACTTTGGTGAACATGTGAAAAATGAACCAACTTCATTTTCATTTAACCCAGGATTATACAGGCAATAAAGCATGATTATGGATTTAACATGTTAATTCCCAGTGGATTTAATAGCAGTGCTGTGAAATACATGACCAATCCGTAACCCATCTGATAAGACTTCAGACAGCACTAATCAAAATTAAATTGCTTGGCTTACATGTGGCTGCAATATATCTTTCAAAATGAAATGCACATAATTTTTCATTATGGAGGTAGTATAAATGCTTCATTATAGGGTGAGGCATGGAGAAGGGAAGAGTGGAGGACACAATCTGTGATCTCAATCTGACACTTCACTTTGGAAGCTGTTCTTAAAGAAAATAAGCTTTCACTTGTTCTCATAAATTTAAAGTCCTCTCCTGTGTATTATTGCTTGTTGTAACAATTCATGATTTACCTGTAATTCATGGCATAAAGCAAAGCATCCAAATCCTCTAACATATTGTACCTTTCTGAAAATAGATGATTGAGAGATTCAGCTTTTGTAGCTCTTCTAGTCTACAGTTCAACCTCTATAAAGATTTCTTCAGTGTGAGTTTAATTCTTATAAACAGAATCCCAAATAAACTTGTGTGTCTTTTATCATGAGTTGTATTACCTGGTAACCATAAAAGAATGTTTTTTGACTACTAGAAGATGAAGAACAGGATTCTGGGATACACTTATTGAGGGAAAAATCTGGCCCATTACTTAATAAATATTTAAAAATAAATATTTATATTTGTATTTATAAATAAAGTTTTATTAGGACACAGCCAGATCATTTCATTTATGTATCATCTTTGGCTGCTTTCATACTGTAACAGCAGAGGCTATACTCCCACAAAGCCTAGACCATTTATTATCTACCCTTTACAAAAAATATTTGCTGACTCCTTATCAACAGTTTCATTATTCCTGAAGCCTAACTTAACTGCAATGAAGTTATTTTCAAGGCCATTTATTACCATATTCATGTAATCCATTTTCTTTCCCAGTTTTCTAAAGTCTCACATCAAAAGTTCTTCCTATTTCGAGCTGATAAGAACTAAATAGAGGAGCATGTGCTCTAATGCACAACAGTTGCTCAAAAACATGAATTCATCGCTCATCTGCCAGCATTTTATTGTTGTCTTATATAGAAACAGGCCGGGATTTAGCTCAGTTGGTAGAGCACTGCGCTGCAGTCTCTGAGGTCCTGAGTTCAATTCCCAGCACCACAAAAATGGGAGAAGGGCCTGGCAATCCACTCCCAAGGCAATCCCGAAACAGTCAGCCATTGAAAACCCTATGAGGGTCGCTATGAGTCGGATACCGACTTGACTGCACACAACAACAACAACAACATATACAAACAGTAGAGTATGATGGTGAAGACCATGGATACTGTTCTATACTGCTTGGACTGAAAGCCCAACCCTGCCATTATTACCCATGTGATTTGGGGCAAATTCTTTAAGTCCTCTGTGCCTTCGTTCCTTCATCTGTAAAATAAGGATTATAATAATGATAATATATCCATTTCATAGGGGCTTTGGTAAGAGTATAAGAGGTAACACAAGCAATGTGTTTAGCAAAGTGCTTGGCACATAGTATGCACTACACCATTGCCATCCATCATGTCACTGTCTTTGTCATCATCATTATAATCATCACCACCTTCATCATTACAAGTGCTTAGGTCATATTGGTAAGGATCAGCGCATTTTCCAATATTTGGTTTTAAAAACATATTTGTTGTAGGTATGAGGTGTAGGATTGAAAAATCTAATCAGGGCCTCCCAAGTATTTTACAAGTGCTCTACCACTGGGTTCACCTCCAGCTCATGTTTTATTTTTTTATCTTAAGTTAGGGTCTTGCAAAATTATGCACGCTGCCTCTGGCCTCGAACCTATGATCCTCCAGCATCTACCTCCTGAGCTGCTGTGATTACAGACATGAGCCACCATGCATGGTGTACAGCTAACATCCTTAAAGGCTATAATCACTGTTCCCACTACTTTCAATCTGCTCAGTAATTTGTGGGTCTTTTCCTCTTCTCTACCTATTTCTTTTAAGGTAGGCTGACTCTTCTGAATGCTTTCTGTTTCCTGATTACTCATCCACTAAACCCAAAATCATACTAATCCTACCACAATTGCCCATTTGCCCTCCTCTAGTCTCTTCTTTGTGATAGTAAGTTTTGTGTCAATTTGAGTGGGCTAAGGGATGCTCCAATAGCTGGTAAAATATTTCTGAATGTGACTTTTGAGGGTGTTTCTGGAAGAGATTAGCATTCACATCAGATGAGTAAAGAAGGTCCTCCTCACCAGTTGGGGGCTTCTTGTCAGTGTGGGCAAGTATCATTAAACTTGTTGAATACCAGACAACAACAAAGGTAGAGGCAAGGAGAATTTTCTTGTCTCCTTCATCTGAGATATCTATCATGTCTTGCCCTTGGGCAGGGAAGTTCCTGGTTCTCTGATCTTTGGAGTCTGGACACCACCATTCTCAGCTCTGTGCTCTGAGATGGAGAATTATACAATCCTCAACTTCTGTTCTCAGGCTTTCCAACTTGTGCTGAACTACACCACTGGTTTTCCTGAGTCTCCACAATACAAATGGTATAACGTGAGACTTCTCAGCTTCTACCATCGCATGAGCCAAATCTCATAATAATTCTCCTCTTATATATCTGTTCATATCCTAATGGCTCTGTTTCTCTAGAGAACACTGACTTATAGGCTCTTCAGTTTTGTGGTGGGATAATTCTTTTTTCTAGGTCAATCTGGATTTTCTCATATGCTTTCTATCTATCTATCTACCTATCTATCACTATTTCACAGGCATGGTTTTAACTATTTTACAATTATTGACCCCTCATATCTGTGGTAGTTACTATTTTAAAACCATTTATAGATAAGGAAATTGAAAAAAGATGGAGATTTTAAGTAATTAGACCAAAGTCTACACAGTTAAGCATAGAGTAAGCATCTAAATCTGAGCAACCTGCGGCCATTGTCTATGCTTTTGGCCATTATGCTATGCTGCTTTCCTACATGCTTTTTAAAATCATGATGGACTTCATAAACATATTCTAACAATGCATGTCTGCCTTAATGTACACATTCATGTATGTTTCATACATTGTATGCTTCATCCATTTTTATAAATATAATGTAAAAATTAGAACATATATATGTATGTATGTGTGTATATATATATATATATATATATATATAATGAAATTTTTTTAAAAAAGAGCTCATTCATGTGGTTATAAATTGGGACAACTACTTAAATTCATTAGTTAGATTGTGCTCAATACTGTTACTATAAATCTCAATTTGGGGGTTTGTACCAAAAATCTTGTTTATTATATTCACTACT
Organism: Pedetes capensis; assembly: GCA_007922755.1. NCBI lineage: Eukaryota > Metazoa > Chordata > Mammalia > Rodentia > Pedetidae > Pedetes > Pedetes capensis. The sequence continues at coordinate 46,328 of VMDO01014348.1, read as the reverse complement.
ATTGGTACCATGTGATAGCAAACTTGTACTTTAAATTTTTGAAGGTTGGGGATGTACCTGTGTGGTAGAGCATCTGCCTAGCATGCATGAAGTCCCAGATTCAATACCCAACACTGAAAAAAATCAGTATTTCTGGCTGGAGTTCAGTCCCACAGATGTTGTTTTAAAGAAGTACTTCTCAAAATAATAGGCACATGAATCATCAGGAAGTAATATTAAAATTCAGATTTTGATTTGGGTTGAGTCCTATGATTTGGCATTTCTATTAAGTAGCAAGTGTCCTTTGATATAGTACATAGAGACTTTCATATTAACACGTAAGTGATTTTCTAAGGGCATCCTTTAAAATCTCTTTGGGTTTTCCCTTGACTGGACACTGTTGACTGAGTTGTAGGTTCTAATATAGAAGAGTGACTGGAATAACTCACACTGGATTTCATAGTGGACACCCAATTTATGTCAATATTTCCTCATGATAGCTTTTGTAACTGCTCAACCTACTCAACTTACATCTAAAACTTTACTTAGTGTCCTTCATCCTCCATTTATCTATTCAGTATTCAGGGAGTACTTGCTCAAGATGGGCCTGGTTTTAAAGAAGTTCATTCTTGGGACAGGAGGAAGGAAAAGGTGGAGGTGGGCTCAGACACAGACATGTAAGATATAAATGGCAACATAGGTATTGTTGGTATTACAGTAGAAGTTTGTGAGCACAAAGAAAATAGTTGTTTGGTTTTAACAGCTTGATACTTAGAAAACTAACAGGTAAACCTTCAAAGAGAATGTGTCTCTTGAATGGATTCTAGAAAGTAAATGTTTTCTAAACATGAGTGGAGCTGAAAAATTCCAGAGCAAGAAGTCAGTATAAAGTCAGCATGAAGATGACATGGCCTGATGGAGCAAATGACATTCAGTTGGTGCTGTTGAATTTGGAGGCTCTGGGGGAAATAAAGAACCTGCTGCAGTAGAGGTTGGGAAGGCATTAAAATGTTAAGCAAGGGAGCCACTGATCACAGTCCTTTGTGTGTGTGTGTGTGTGTGTGTGTGTGTGTGTGTGTGGTATTCAGGGTGTCCCATCACTGAGCTGCATTCCCAGTGCCTTTTTATTTTTTATTTTGAGACAGAGTCTCCTTAGATTATGCAAGCTGCCCGTGGCCTCAAAGTTGTGATCCTTCTGTCTCAGCCTCCTGAGTCACTGGGATTACAGGCATGCGCCTTTGAGTGCAGCTCTGGTCACTGACATGAATCTGCATTTAGACTGGTGCATCTCTTCTTTGCTTCCTCTAACATCCAGACTCTGTATATATACATCTCATTCTTTTGAACTCCTATAATTATTTAGCATGTATGCAAAATCTACATATTTCAAAGCATGGTTTTTGTAATACTTGATATCTTAAATATTTATAGCATATTTGTCATAAAGTTTAATAAAAAAAACTCTGTCAACTCACGAGGCAACTTTATAAATGGGATGATACTGGCATTGTTGAAATTTCCTGTGTTCAGATAATTTATCATTCACATTAATAAGCCCTATGTCAATGAGACAAAACTATATACTATAGCATTTTCAAACAATGTCATATCATTTTACTTTGGATTACTTAATAATGTGACAAAATTAATTTTTAGTAATTAGGTGCATAAAACTTATAATAGCTTAATAACTATTTTAGGCGACTAAGTTAAATAAAAAATCAAAGATTCATAGAATATTAAAAATTGAAGAAAATCTATAGAGATCCTCTAACATCAATAACTATTTTAGATGACTAACTTAATTAAATAAAAAACAAAGATTCATAGAATATTAGAAATTGAAGAAAATCTATAGAGATCCTCTAACAAAATATTGCCAAGTCCAAATTATATTACAGGCCAGTAAATGATTTAAAATCTACCTAGACCCCAGTAATATGATTCTGAAGGGCTAGATGAGAGTGAAAGGTCAGTCCAGCCAAAACCACCTACATGGAGAAGTATGATGTAGGTTCAGATGCCAGGCAGTGCTGTTGTTTAAAAAAGACATTGTTTATATAACATCAAATCAGTGTTTCAAAAAGTAATTGAATTAGTTTAGTTGAACTGAGGTGAAAACTGAATTGCAAAGAAGTTAACTTATCCAAGATCATATAATTCAATAATACCAGAGCAATTAGAAGAAATAGGTTTATTCAATAATTTCCACATGAGTGACACTGGAATAAGTGTGAAGAGAATATATTTGTCTAAGACATGAAAGTTACAATCTATTCCATTGGTAAAAGACAATACTTGTAGCTATTATGATATATATGTGTTCTTGTGCATGACTATATGTGGTTAGTCTTTCAGGACTAAAGAATAGACGAATGAGGGTGAGGCTAGAGGGTCTTTAGATGGAAGACTAAATAATTTGTATTTTGTCATCCATGCAATAGAGAACCAGGGGGAATTCTATTCATGGAAAATATATGAATAAATTTAAAATGTCAGTAAAAATGTGGATGATTATCTAGAGAAAGAGAAAGCCTAGAGTCAGAAAACCAGTTAGGATGATACTCCACTGATTTTGGTAAAGACAGATGGAAGGCCCTATCTATGCTGTAGCTGTAGGGATTAATAAATGCATATTAGCTAAAATTTGTACAATAGAGAAGATATAAGTATTAATAGCCCAGTCTTTTATAGTTACACCTGACAATGACTCTAAAGTTTCATTAGATGCCTCACTTCTCCTTACCTACTTTTCATTAGATAGGTGAAATATGCCTCAAGGAGCATCAGTCTAAAGCGCACTAGAGATTCAAGAATAGAGAGGTAAACTGGCCCTGTATCTCTAAGGTTTTGGCTGACCCCTGTGCTATAGAAGATACTGTGTGAACTGATGCGTATATATTGAAAATCAGTCACCTGCCTCCTCCCAGCTGTGGAGATGAACCCGATTAGCATCAAAAGGACAATTCAGGGTGAACTTGGGAATGAGGAATTGGTTTTTATCCTTATAAATAAATAGAAGTGACCCCTTAGCACCTCACCTTCCATGGTTATGCTAGCATCCTGAGTTCTGAATGAAAAACTGCTCTTGGTAGCAGGGAAGACTAGGTGATTAAGGGTCATAAGAGTTACTGAGCTAGATTTGAAAAGCTCAGGCAACCATAATAAGGTATAAAAATGCAAAGCATGTACAGTTAGAACTACAGTTTGGCTCTCAGCTCTTTTGTTTGTTATGATCTCTCTGAAACTCATTTTCCTCATTGAAAACACAAGCATAATTAAACCACCCTTATTCACTTGTGGTAAAAGTAAAATGACATAGTGTTTGTGAATGTGTTTACCACAGTATGCAGAATATAGAAGAATGCAAAATGCAACAACAACAAAGAAGTAAGTAGTGTCAGATTGTGATTTAAGTTCATGGACACTGGAGCTGGAGTTTAAGCCAGGCTGCAGTGGCCAACAATTACTAGCTTTCTCCATCCATAAAATGTGAATTAAAACAGTATCTCATAGGATTTGTGTGTTTGTGTGCTCTCTAATTCATTCAGAGAAATAACCTTACCCAGATAACATTCACTTATCTATTTGAAGACATTCAGATTTCCACTTCCATTTTCCCTGCCTAGAGAAATTCTCTGCATCTTTGAATATAGCCTAACATTGTTGGCTCATAAGTTTACTTCCACCCCACCCCAGTCCTAGGGCATTGAACCTAGGGCTAGTGCTTGCTAGTTAAGTGCTCTACCACTGACCTGCACCCTAGCACTTTTATTTTTATTTATTTTTTAACTTTGAGTCATGGTCTTGCTAAATTGCACAGTTTGCCTCTAGCCTTGAACTCACAATCCTCCTGCCCCAAACTCTTGAGTTGCTGGGATTGATTACAAGCAAGTGCCTTGGTACCTGGCTTATAAGTGTACTTTTGACTACAACAATAGTTAAATGAACTACTAAATGGTGGTGTTCTGATCTTCCACAACTGATTTCCTATTCCTAATTTCAGGACGTGGCATATATTCTCATGAATCTTTACTATGAATGATTTAGCTCATAGTTGGTAATGCTGCTTGCTTAACTTGATAAAAGTATGGATTAACAAATGGCATGGCAATGTTTATAACTGAATGTGTTAAGACAAATTTAAACCTTTTATATAGGTTACTTAAGATTTCTACAAGAAGGTGTCTTGCTTTTTTTTTTTAAACAAAATGTTTAAGAAAGTGTTAAATTTGCATTTTGACTCCAGTACTACTGTTAATTAATTAATGACTGCTGTAAAGTCATAATAGCCTGATTTCTGATTTCATTCCCACTTACAATTTGACATTAGTCTCTCTTCTCAGTATCTCTCTCAGGATTTCCAGTATATACTAGAAGGAAAGTTGTGTGGAAATTTTCTCATTTCCTTTTCTTTGTCTTTTCTTTTTCTTGGTAGTCCTTGCCAACAAATTCACCTAAAAAAACTCCTATTCACTCTTTGAGACTCACCAAGTAGCCCTCAAAAACTTCCCCGAGAGAGCTGTTGCTGTTTATTCTCACAGAGACTTCCACTGTGCCACTTCCCAGAGAATTATTTGATTATAATAACTGAAAATTCCTGATTAAATAACAGAGGCATAGAGGAAATGTATTGATTCACAAAACTTAGAGAAGGGCTAAAATTATAAAACTACATGAAGGGCAGGAAGACCACTCAAGTTCAAGAAAATCTAGGTCCTGCTTCCAAGACTATCTCCTATCACATAACTTTCTAATAGTTCTCTCCTCTTTCACCTTAAACTGGCTTTCTTTGCAAGTTGATAAATACAGTCCCGGATACTGTCCAAGCTTTAAATCTTTCACCATCTGCCACTAGGGAGAGAGAATGACCCCTTTTCTCAGAAATAGTTTGAAAATCCCAGAGAAGTACTTTAATTTGGCAACCTCTGGACTCATCAATTGTGTGACTGAGGGGCAAATGCTATGATTAACTTGGCTAAGGTGTAAGCACCATCATTGGACCAGGCTACTATGGGCAGGGAATCAAAAGTATCTGAAAACATAGCAGCTTCTAATGAAGATATCTACATGTCAGGACATGTGGAAGTGCAGTTTTTGGGAGGTGGGGAAGTAAATAGAGAAGGCCCCAAAATCCCTATAGATGTTCTATGTTTTTCGAGTACTTGGGGGTTGAACTCAGGGCCTCATGCATGCTTTGCAAGCACTCTACCATTGAGCTTACATCCCCAGCCCACTTTTTCTTTCTTACCTTGAGACAAAGTCTCACTAAGTTACACAAGCTGACTCTGGCCTTGAACCTGTGATCCTCTTTCCTCCACCTTCCAAATCACTGGGATTACAGGTGTGAGCCACTGTGCCTAGTTATATGTTCATTTTTACTTATTTATTTACATATATTTTCACAACTAAACTGCGAAATCTCAAAAACTGTATCTTAATACAGTGACTTATTTTTCCAGGGAATTAAAGATGCATTAGGTTTGAAACATAATAGACTTCAATATATACTATTTAAAAATAATATGTATTTGGCAACATACTTAATATACATAATTTGTGTTAAGTAATGTGTACTCCTATTGTTAATATACTTTGTAGTATTTGGAACTTTGGGTAGACAATCTTCACAGTTAAATCTAGAAACTAAAAATAAGACAAATACTTTAAGAAGACCATTAATTTTAAATTTAAAATTAAAAATTAAAATTTAAAAATCATACAGAAAGTTTTTACATATATAAATAATTTAATAAGATGCATTTGCTTACCAACAAGAGCTTTAGATTTAATCATCAAGCTTTTAGTTCCAGTTGCAAAGTGATGTTATAAACATTTTTAGTAATGTTTTTAGATTAATCTATATTTTCAAAGATCCTTGATGGCTAGCTAAGTAACCTGGTTTGCTGTTCAAAACAATTTGGACCTCTATCTTTCTGACACTATGGCTCTTTTGTGTTCATTCTTGGCTCGTTGATGTTTCTGAAGATTTGAATTCTGCTGTATATGGATTTGTCTTTTGCAGGAAGGTGCACATTCAGAAAGACTTCTCATTTCCATTCTATCATTCAGACCCTCCAATTCATCCTTGACTTCCTCTGAAGTTTGTATATCTGTACACTGGTATTTGTTTTTTCTGTGCCTAAGTGTTCTGGTTTTTCTACCTCTAGGAAATGAGTGCTTTTGCTTTATCTCTTGTTTATCTGGGAATCCATGTTTTTCAATTTGGAGGCAGGTGGGGCTGTTACAGTGGCTTCTAGTTTGGGAAGTACTTTCACCTTTAGAAAAACAGTTGGATCTCTTCCTAGCACCTGAAGAAAGCTTCACATTTTGGACTGGGGTCAAAGATGTTCTTTCATAGATTGATTCATGGCCACATATGTTCTTTCCTTTTGAGTGCTCACAACACATATTCTGGGTAAAGCGTTCACTTCCGTGACTTACTCCTAGGGAGAGATTAGTTGATTCTCTGCTTATAGATCTCGTTCTGGGCCCAACACACCAGGATTTGGATCTGTGGGTTGTGGACCTTGATTGCCTTTGGATTCTTCTACTGGAGTGTGAACCATGATCTACAAATGGGGAGGATTGTCTGCACTTTGTTTCCTTTTCTCTGAAAGAACTCATGTTTCTACCATTTCTCTCAGGAGAAAGGATATTGTCTGAGATGCAACTCCAAGACGGGTCTCTCTCTCTGGATTTGCAACTTATCAAGGATCTTTCTCTGGGCAATCTTTGAATAATCTTTGGTGAAGACTGTGAGTACTCATTTTTTTCTACTTCTTTTTGCTGGAAATGTTTCTTCTGGCCAGGTTTCAAAACCCTTCTTTTTCTTAGATTGTATTTCTTTGGTTGCACTTGATTAGAAATTGCTGGGGTGCTGAAGGTGCGGGTAACTGTTTCATTCTTTTGCAGATCCTGGACATGACTGGGAAGCAAATTTATCCCTTTTTTATTTTTCTCTTTAGCATTTCTTTTGCAGCTCAGTACATCTGGACACGTTTCCCTTGGAGTAGCCCAATTCAGAAGCATATCATTAGTAGAAACTGTGCCTTTGTGGTCATCCGATTCTGGTTTGTCTTTGATCCAAGCATGGATTTTATTTGGTATTTTATGATGGGTTAGTGAGGTTTTAGAGTTTTTCAAGGAACCATTTGGAAACTGTTTAAAACCAGACTGAGGCCTTTCCTCATTATGCCATTGAACCTTAGTGTATTTAGTCTGTTTTGTATCATGCTGAGATGTCATTGGAAAATGCTCCTCAGGCAAAGGCAAAACAGAAGTTGAAGCAATGGACTTATTTTTCACCCATGTGGAAGCAGGAGTACATTGATAAATGGCTTTCTGGTCATAGGTTTCCATGTTGTAAGGTGAATGAACAAAACTAATAAACTCATGCAGGAAATGATGGGTATGTTGTTGAAGATAAGGCTCTAGAAGGTGAATGAAGGACTCACTGTCTAAATCATATTCTGTCATGTGATGGAGAATGGCACCTAGAATATTTTTCACTGTGTAGCCATAATCTCCATAAACAGCTGTTAGTTCCCGTTTTAGCCAAGGAACCAGCCGGTGTAGGCTACCAGGATTTCTTTTGAAATAATTAGCTGAAAAGTGCTTTTCAAGCTTGTAGCCTTGGACATATTTCAACCAGATTCCAGAATAATACAGAGCTCTCCTGAACTTTATAACCAGCTGATCTCTAAAGTGGCCCAGGGACAAGGAGTTTGAATGGAACTTCCCACTAATCCCAAACTCTCTCAGTAAGTCTTGGATAGTCAACTCTTTTAATGGTTTGAGTTTCCTTTTGATATCTTCAGGGCTCATACTGAGGTAATTTTTTTTAGAAACACCCCCAGAGTTTTCCTCCTCTGAGGGAAGAAACACTGAGTCCTCTTTATTGTCTCTCTCCAGCCTGATGGGACAACATTGAGAAAGGAAACCCTGCATTCTGGGAGAAGGCATGGGTTTCTTCTTTGATCTTGAATATAAAGAGCAGTCATCTCCTCTGTCAGAGCAGGGATTGGAATAAGACTCACTCTGAGCACCCTCCAAACAGTTAGGACAGTCACAGTCTGATGAGATATCTACTGGCATTTCCATGAGCAGATTAAATTTCAGAGTCAAATAGGAGAAAAATTGCTTCAAATCAACTTCTCATCTGCCATGAAAAATATCTATTGAAAGCACTGTCTGCACATTTTGGAAATATGTTCTATCTCCATGGAATTAATGTCAGAACAAAGTTAAGAAATAAACTATCAAATTAATAATAATGTGCACATAAAACTCAGTGTAGATAGGTGGTAAGGAACCTGTCACACTGATTTTCTGTTTCTCAAAATAATTATTGCAAATTCTGAAAAACAAATTGGAAATAAATATTAAAATTGAAGTATTGTATCATTTGATCTAGCAAGATAACTCTATACATTTAATCTAGATATACAAATAATCAACATAAATGCATTGTTAGTTTTTCTGGTAACAACAAGAACAACTGAAATATCCATCAATAGGGGATATGTTAAATAAATTATGTTTTATCCATAGTATTTAATATTAGGCAGGCATTCTAAAGAAGTGAGGAAGTCTATCCATACTAATATAAGAAGATGGCTGAACATACTGTTAAATGAATAAAACAGTTTATTTGGAAGTATGAAAGACTGTTATAAACTCCTAGAAAGCCAGGTACATGATCAGGAGACCAAACCTAAGAATACATAGGGTAGGAAAAGGAGCTAAGATAAAAACTAAAGGCATAGAAAACTTATTTAGTGAAATTATAGCAGAAAAGTCCTCAAACCTGGGAAAGAAATGGACATCTAACCGCAAGAGGCATTTGGAAAGCCAAACAGACATGACCCAAAAAGAACCTCCCCATGACACATAATAATTAAAATGCCAAGATTACATAACAAGGAAACAATATTAAAAGCTTCAAGGGAAAAACACCAACTCACTTACAAAGGAAAACCCATCAGAATTATATCAGGCCTCTCAGCACAAACCTTAAATTCTAGAAAAGGATGGAAAGATGTACTTCAAGACATTAAACTAAATAATTGCCAAATATCCAGCAAAGTTGTCATTTAAAATGGATGGAGAAAGAAAGATATTCTATGACAAGTACACACTAAAGCAATTCATGACTACCAAGCCAGCCCTGTAGAAGATACTTAAGGGGATCCTACACACACAGGAGCAAGAAAGACAGTCTTTGCTTTGAAAGCACAGGAAGAATAAACTCCATGGGGAGAACAAACTAAAGAGCACTAGGAAAGATTTAATCATAGCTAACTCAAAAAACCAGCAAACTCAGAATATAAATAAGGGAGAAAGAAAAGAATGAATAATTTATGAACCAACCAGAGAAAAACTCAACCCAACAACAAGCAAATCTTTCTCAATAATAACCATAAGTACAAATGGTCATAACTCTCCAATCAAATGACATAGATTAGTTGACTGCATTAAAAAACAAGATCCAGCAATTTTTGTCTGCAAGAAACATATCTCACTGGCAAGGAAATCCACAGAGTGAAAGTGAGAGGATGGAAATTGATATACCAAGCAACTGGAAGAAAAAAAAAAGGAAGTAGGCATCCTTATATCAGAAAAAGTAGACTTCAAGCTAAAACTAGTGTGGAGAGATAAAGAAGGTACGCACATATTAATAAAGGTAACAATTGACCAAGAAGGTATAACAATTGTAAATATATATTCACCAAACATCAGTGCACTCAGCTTCATTTAAAAAAAAAAAACACATTACTGGACTTAAAGAGACAGATACATCCAGATACAATAAGAGTGGGTGACTTCAATACCCCACTCTCATCAAGAGATAAAGCACCCAGACCAAAAATCAAAAAAGAAACTTCAGAGTTAAACACTGCAATAGATCAAATTGACTTAATAGATATATACAGAATATTCCACCCCAAAGCTACAGAATACACATTCTCAGTAGCACATGGAATTTTCTCTAAAAAAGACCACATTTTAGGCCATAAATCAAGTCATAACAAATACAGAAAAATCAAAATAATTTCATGTATCTTATCAGACCATAAAGGAATAAAACTAGAAATGAACAGCAAATTTCAGAAAATATATAAATACATGGAAAATAAACAATATACTCACTCTTAAATGACCAATGGTTCCTTGAAGAAATCAGAGAGGAAACTGAAATATTTGTAGAATCAAATGAAAAAGAAAACACAGCCTACACCTGTGGGCTATAGCAAAGTCAGTGCTACAAGGGAAAATTATAGCAATGTTTGCCTACATGAAAAATTAGAGCAGGCTCAAAAAAAAGATAACTTAAGATTCCCAAATTCCCCTGAAACTCTTAGAAAAAGAATAAACAAAACTCAATACTAGTAGACATAAAGAAATAATAATGATCAGATCAGAAATTAATAAAATAGAGACTAAAAGAACAATAAGAAGAATTGATGAAACAAAGAGGTGGTTCTCTGGGAAAAAAAGAAGATGACAAACACTTAGCAAAACTGATCAAAGAAAAGAGAGAAGACTCTAGAAATGGAAAAGGGGAACATTACTACAAATACCAATGAATTCCAGAGAATTACTAAGGAATACTATGAAAAATTATATTCCAAAATACTAGAAAACTTAGATGGATAAATTCCTGCCAAAATTAAATCAATAGGATATAAACAACTTAAACAGACTTAGAATGAGCTGTAAGATGGAAACAATAATGGTCTCCCAACAAAGAAAACCCAGGACCAGATGGATTCCCTGCTGAATTCTACAAAACCTTTAAAGAAGAATTAACACAATGCCTCTCAAATTTTTCCATAAAATACAAGTGGAAGAAACACTACCACATTCATACTATGAAGCTAGTATTACCCTGAGAGCAAAACCAGAGGGTGCATCACAAAAGGAAAATTACAGACTAATATCCCTGATGAACTTAGATACAAAATTCCCTAATAAAATACTTATAAATTGACATTAACAATATATTAAAAAGATCACACATTATGATCAATTTGGTTTCATCCCAGGGATGCAAGTCTGGCTCAAAATATGCAAAACAATAAACATAATAAAGCATATTAATAGACTCAGAAACAGAAACCACATGATCTTATTAATAGATACAGAAAAGGCCTTTGGCAAAGTTCAACATCCTTTTGTCATAAAAGCCTTGAAGAAACTAGGAATTGAAGGAATTTAGCTCAACATAATATAGTCAATATATGAAAAACTTATGCCAACATCATATTAAATGGGGAAAAACTGAAAGCATTTCCCCTAAAATCAGGATCGAGACAAAGGTGTACACTGTCTCTACTGCTATTCAATGTAGTAATTGAACTATTAGCCATAGCAATAAGACAAGAGAAAGAAGTAAAGGGGATCCAAATAGGAAAGGAAGAAGTCAAATTATCCCTCTATGCAGATGATATGATCTTATAATTAAAAGACTCAAAGGACTCCACCAGAAAACGTTAGAATAGATAAATACTTTTGGTAAAGTAGCAGTAGAGAAAATTAACATATAAAATCAGTGGCTTTTCCTGATACCAATAACAACGAGGGGGAGAAAGAAACCAGGAAAACAATCCCATTCCCAATAGCTTCAAAACAAACAAAACACCTGGGAATAAACCAAACCAAGGAGGTGAAAGAGCTCTACAATGAAAATTTTAAAACACTAAAGAAAGAAAGAGAATGAAAAAGACACCAGAAGGTGGAAAGATCACCTATGCTCACGGATCTAAAGAATTAATATTGTGAAAATGGCTACATTACTGAAAGCAATCTACAGATTTACTGCAATCCTCATCAAATCCCAATGACATTCTTCACAGAAATAGAGAAAAAAATCCTAAAATTCATATGGAAGCACAAAAGATCCCAAATTACTAAAGTGATCCTGAGCAGAAAGAACAATTCAGAGCCATCATAATTCCTGATTTCATTATGCTACAAAGCTAGTAAAAATAACTGCATGCTATTAGCACAAGAACAGACGTAGACCAATGGAACAAAATAGAGGATCCAGAAATAAACCCATGCAGCTATAGCCACCTGGCACTTGACAAAGTGTCAAAAATATAAGTTAGAGAAAAGATACCCTTTTCAACAAATGATGCTGGGAGAACAAGATAACCTCATGCAGAAGACTGAAATTGGATCCCTCTCTCTCACCTTGGACAAAAATTAGTTCAAAATGGATCAAAGACCTTAATGTAAAGTCTGAAAGTTTTAAAACTGCTAGAGGAAAACATAGGGGAGGTATAGGAAAGGACTTTCTGAATAGGACCCCCAAAGCACAGGAAACGATAGGAATTGAAAAATGGGATTGCATGAAATTAAAAAGCTCTTGGGCAGCAATCATCAGAGTGAAGAGACAACTTATAGAATGGAAGAAAATCTTTGCCAGCTATGTATGAGGCAGGGGATTAACATCTAGAATATATAAACAGCTCAAAAAAATTAAACACCATGAAAGCAAAGTATCCAATCAAGCAATGGGGAGAAGAACTGAACAGACACTTCTCAAAAGAAGAAATACAAGTGGCCCACAATCATATGAAAAAATGTTCAATATCCTTAACCGTCAGGGAAATGCAAATCAAAGCTATACTGAGATACCTTCTCACTCCAGTCAGAATGGCTGCCATCAAAACAACAACAACAACAACAACAACAAAAAAAAACAACAAATGTTGGCAAGCATGCAGGAAGAAAGGAACTCTTATACACTGCTGGTGGGAATACAGGTTTGTGCAGCCACTATGGAAATCAGTATGGAGGTACCACACACACACACACAAAAAAAAATAGAACCACCATATGGCTATCCCACTCCTGAGTAATATCTGAAGAAATATAAGTCATACCTGCTCATCCATGTTTATTGCAGCATTATTCACAATATCCAAGAAATAGAAGCAACCTAGGTGCCCATCAACAGATGAGTGAATAAGGAAATTGTGGTATATATACACCATGGAGCTTTATTCAGCCATAAAGAAGGACAAAATTATGGCATTTGCTGGAAAATGAATGGAATTAGAAATCATCATATTAAGCAAATTGAGCCAGACCCAGAAAGATAAGCATTGGATTTTTTTCATATATGGATGCTGTTGTTGTTAGGAAGAAAAATAGATTTAAAGAGAAAAATATCAATAAAATTCAATGTAAAAATAAATTTAAAATAAGAAGGTAAAATGACAAATATAATAAGATTTTATTATATATATTTAAAAAATAACAAGTACTATAAAATTTACACACACATTATCATGAAGCAAAACCATTTGTAAAGAAAGAAATAGAAATGACCAGCCTTAGACCAGAAGATAACATTTATTACTGGGTCTTAGAAGGGGAGATAAATGACATTAAATGAAGTCATTAAATGAAGACATTAAATGAGAAGATTTTCAAAGGTGTTGGAAATGTTCTACTCCTTAGTCTGAGCATTGTGTACTAGGCATTCACGTTAGTGTTATTAGTTTAGCTGCGTGTGTGTGTGTGTGTGTGTGTGTGTACAATCCACACACGTAGAAGCAGAAGTCAAGAAATTTAAAAAGACACATCGCTTTAGGAAAAGCTGTGGCAAAAGATCTCTTTAAAGTATTGAAACGTAAAGATGTCACATTGAAAACAAAAGTGTGCCTGACTCACGTCATGGTATTTTTGGTCTCATCATATGGTTGTGAAAGCTGGACATTGAACAAGGGAAGCAGGAGAATCGATGCTTTGAATTATGCTGCTGGAGATGTCTATTGAATATATCATGGACTGCCAAAAGAACCAACATATCTGTCCTAGAAGAAGTGCAACCAGAGTGCTCCTTGGAAGCAAGAATGGCCAAACTGCAGCGTTCATATTTTGGACATGTAGTCAGGAGAGATCAATCCCTGGAGAAAGACATCATGTTTGGTAGAGCGGCAGGTCAACGAAAAAAAAGGAAAATCCTCCACTAGATGGATTGACACAGTGTCTACAAAAATGGGCTTAAACATAAATAAGATCATGTGCCTGGCACAGAATCAGGGCATATTTTGTTTTGCTGTTCATAGGATCGCCATGAGTTGGACCAAACTCAGTGGCACCTAACAACAACAACAACAACAACAACAACAGCAGCAGCAGCAGCAGCAGCAGCAGCAGCAGCAGCAGCAACAACAACAACACTATATAAATATCCTGCAGCCATATCACTGTGGCATCCAATCCCATCAGATCTCGGAAGCTAAGCAGGGTTGGCTCTAGTTAGTATCTTGGATGGGAGACAGCTGGGAACACCAGCTGATGCAGGCTTGGGCGAAGGATCCAGCAACCCACTTCCAAAAAACAATCAGCTATTGAAAGCCCCTATGAATAGCAGAGAATCACTAATACTGCTGTGTTGCCTGCTGTATGTAGGGTCGCTATGAATCCAACACAGACTCGACGGCACCTAACAATAACATATATATATAGCTGATGAGTATTAATGAAAATCCTAATTCAACACTGACTCAGGAGGCTAAGACAGAAGGATTGTGAGTTTGAGGCCAGAGGCAGCCTGCATAACTTAGCTAGACCCTGTCTCAAAATAAAACATAAATTTAAAAAGGGGCTGGGGAGGTGCAGCTCAGTGACAGAGCACTTCTCTGTCCAGTACAGAAAGAGAGAGAGAAAGCAAAAAAGAAAGGAAGGAAGGAAGGAAGGAAGAAAGGAAAAGAAAAGAAAAGAAAAAAGGAAGGGAAGCAAAAAGGAAAGAATAAAGAAAGAAAAAGAAAGGAAAAGAAAAGAAAATCATAAATCACAAATGGATAAACTTACACAATAAGTTTATATATACAGAGAAATATTCTAGTCAGATATTCAAGGAATGTTAATACTAAAATGAGTAGTATAAGTTGGTATAAAAGACAAGAAAAAGATACTGGTAGTTTCTAACTAATACACTGTTTAGCTTTGTGAACAACAAGTATGTATTTTTCTAATTGAAAAAACTGAAAATAAATTCATACATCATGTTGTTGTTAGGTGCAATCATGTCATGGGTTTTCAGTGGCTGATTGTTTTGTGCTAAATGCACTAATTAAAAAACACGTCTTAGAAACTCTGTCTACTCATTTTAAGTATTTGAGGATGGTATGTTTGATGAAAAATTGCCCAAGATTTTAGTGAAAATATTTTCTATTTAGTCTGACTTCTCATTATCTTTGAAAGTTTTCAATGACAGCATCTACTTCTAGTTTCTTAAGCTCATAGAATCCTAGAAATTGAACAAATTTTAAGAATTCTTCTAATAAAAACATACACAGTAGTGCAAAACATTAAACATAATTTAGCCCTATGAACCTCATACACTCTTCAGCACTATGGATGTCAACTGTGTCTCCACTGAATTACTACTGTCTCTGTGGAGTTCAGGCTTATATAACTCCGGTCTGTTTCACCTCTATCCAGTGCAGGGATCCTTTCTGTAATCCCCTGGCAGATTGTCATCTGGTAGCTATTCCAACCCTTCCTTACAGAGTTTTGTATTCCAGTACATGGCCCATTCCATTTCACTGCTCATTCCAGTTTACTCTAAGAGTAAAGAAGGTTTTTCTTACCTATAGATAAAATCTTTCATGATGTAACTTAAAAATATTATTCCTAACTGTGCCCCAGGTCTAATTTTCCATTCTTCTCCATAGCCATCCTAATCCCTTCCACTTAACTAACCTCTTAGGTTATTGGTATTGTTAGGTGTCATCAGGTTGTGTCCGGCTTGTAGCTACCCTCATAGTTTTCAATGGCTGATTGTTTTGGGATTGGATTGTCACATCCCTCTGCCATTTTTGTGGTGCTGAGTCCTCAGAGGATGCAGAACAGGCACTCTACCCACTGAACTAAACCCCAGCCCTCACTAGCTTCTCATAGGTGAAAGAAATTGTCTTACACCTGCTCACAATAGTCCCCTCTGACACTAGCAACAGGGCTCTCTGTCCCGACTGCTCAAATTAGAGCTCCCTCACCATCTCTTTCACCTGTGCCCCTTTACACAGAGGAGAGTACATGGAACCAAGGGTGGTTCCATTCCCATAGGTAATGCTCCTATTTCCTAGGATTCCTGAATTTCTTGCCCAAACAGTCCTAGGCTCCTGCACCAGCCTCCATCCATATCCAATCTCAAGGGCTGATGACATAGTCAATGTCCACAAACTTAGATTCAAGGAGTTATCTTGAGGGGATTGGATGGAATTTGTGTGTGGAAACTGGGTTACCAGAGGCTACCTATGGTGCCATATGGAAAAGAAGAGGGACTGGATGCAGGAGTTCTCCATCTCTAGTCTTCCCCTACCCGCCACAAGTATTAAGAGCAAGCCAATTCCCAAAGGTTATTTTTTACAACTCTTTGTTTCTATTTTCTAAAGCTTATTTTTAGGGTATTTTTCCAGTTCCTTCTATTACTACTCAAATATCCTGTGTCCAGATCCCTCCAAGTTAACCAGGGTTACCTATTACTTATTACCATGTACTTATTACTTTTTAAACAAATACAGCTGATGGCTTAACTTTTATTCATTCCTTTCTGTTCAGGTTTCAAGCCATCCTTCCAGAGGTAGTATTCTCACCAAGTCTTCAAGAGCAAAAATCTTGAAGAGCAAAAATGACAGCAATTAAATTATTTTTCAGAATTACCCACCAGAAGATTTGGAGGTGCTCACACTCATTTGAGTCTTAGCTGCTGGATTAATTTGGTTGTGGTAGATAACTTCTGTTTTGTTTGCCTTAGAGACAGAATTTAGAACACAAGTCAAGTTCTACTATGGACTGGGGAATGAGAGACAGCACCAAGCTTTCCATGAACCTTGGCATCTTATGTTTCTCAACAGTGTCCTAAATGATTTTAAGATGCAATGGGTGAATAAGATAGGATTCAGATCCATGACTTGGAGGGGGCCAGAACTCTTTTTCTAGTGGCAACATTAACAAGTGGTCTAACTAAGATGAAAGCAGAAGTGCTAGGTAGAATATAGCTTTTATTGATGAAGGAATTTCCCCAAATAAGAGTTGCTGATCTAATATTAATATGTGAATTTAAATTATTTAGTCATACAATTGTCATTTTCTCCTTAAATGAAAGGTGTGAATAAACCTCTTAGTACATGTGCAAGGTGGGTTAATCAACATCTTGGTTATTTGTGAACCCAACTTCTGGGCTCAAAATATATTTTAAAAACATGATTTTTTACTCATTCATGACTAAAGAGTAGTTAATACAGACAACATAATTGAAAGGTCACTCAAAACAGTTTTCATTTGCTTTTCTAACTGTTACACCCTATTAAGTTCAGTCACACTTACCCAGGTTATTCAACCTCTCAGATCCAGGATGAAACCAACAAAGCACATGGAATATTAGGGGGGGGGGATTACATAAACTACTTTGTGATAGTGGTTTGGGTGGGAGAAGGACATGGCAATCCACTCCCAAGGCAATCTGAAACAATCAGCCATTGAAAATGCTATGAGAGTCATTATGAATCACAGATAATTTGACAGCACCTAACAACAGCAACAACATAGTGTTTGACACCTCATCACCATTTAATAGAACAGGCATCTTAGTGTTGAGAGGATTTCATTAACAATCCCAATAGAGTGCATCATCTTTTTTAAAAAAAAAAAATGTGTTTTGTGTGATTCTATAACCCAAGATAGAGACCAGTTCTAATATCCTGCAACTATAGGCAATATTGAGCCACATATCACCAGAACTTTCATACCTATCCCAGCGTTATAAAGAACAGGTACAATTTCTTGGGATACTATTTCCTTGGGCAGATTCACATATGCTCCCTAAACCTCATTTGGGAGATGAGCTTGACAGAAAGGATTAAACAAAATGACAGATGAGAAAAATACTTTGTAAAATTCAATGCTTAAGAGTAATGTTCTTTCAGAAGATATTCACCTACACTCACAATGCCTAACACATAAAAAATAAATAAACTGTAAATAGCTGTTAAATAAAAGGAGGGAGGAGAAAGAAGAGAGCCTGAGAAAGATTGGGAGGGGGAAAAAAGAAAGAAAATGAACATAAGGAAGGACTATTAAGTTTCTCTTTCAGCTGCTTATATTTTAGTCCACCTCCTATTTTTTCCTCCATCATTTTCTTCCTTTCTTTTCACTTGCTCACTTCCTAAATTCTCAAACTTTTGAAGTATCTTAGAAGGGAGGAGTTGTTGGGAAGGGGTGGCATTAGCATCCAAAGTGAGAGCACTCTGGCTATCGAAGATCTTAAAATGCCCTTGGCAGAATATTGCTGAACAGTTAATCTGATCATTAATTGCTCAGAGATCAGATCTTTTATTGTCCCACCTGAGTCCTATGCTAGCTCCTTGGAAATCTGGCTCTTTTGGCTTATCCCACAACTGTAGACAGAGTTTCTCCACAAGGAAGGCCACATAATTCCTATGTGCTGTAGAATGTTAAGTACTGTTCCTGGTCTCTACCTACTAGATGCCAATGGCACCTCCAACCAAACTAAAAATGTCTCCAGATATTGACATAATTTCCATCCAGTTCAGAACCAGTGTTCTATAGCATAAAATGATTGTGTTTAGGATGTTTCCTCACTTTAGCTGGAGCGGTTTTCCTACCAAGAAACTGCAGCATGTGCATATATGAGAAAAATCAATGTAAAGTAGCTGAAAGAGAATGAACTTTGAAGCCAGAAAATCTAAGCTTGAATTTTGACATTTTCATTTGGATTTATTTTTCACAAGCAACTAAATTGACTTCTCTGTGTTTTATTTACTGACCTTATATACTGGAACTGGATGATTTCTATAGCACTTATCACCACTGATTTGTAGGACTATATCTATCTTTCTTCCCTGCCCTTGCTAGAATATAAGCTCCATGAGTAAAAAAGGGTGGGACCTTTGGTTTATATACTATCTTGTCCTCATTGCTTAGGACAAGTCAGGCTCAGAGAGAAACCTCGTATGTATTTGTTTAACAAATATTCTTTTTAAAAAAATTATAAAATTTTCTATAAATAGCACTGTCCAATACATAGTAGGTATCAATGACTACTTATAGTTGATTCTCATGATTTGAGACGTGTTCTATCAAGTCATCACAAACACTGAATTAGCAATATTGAAGCACCACTCCTAGGAGAAATACAGGGTTTGATTACTTCAAGCTTCTGGCAACGTTTTCATCAGTGAAACAATACATGACTTAGTTTTACCTGTGTCTGCATAAAGACATCATACTTAATATATATGTTCATTCATTAAGATCAAACTCACAACCAATAGCTCTAAAACTCACACTGGAACTGAACTCAATACATGTTTTGCCTTGTAAGATCCATCATGATTTTCTTGTGCTTAAGAAAAATTGACAGCATTTTAGCACTATATTTTGAGACCAAGCTAATTAGCAAAATCATCATAAAAAGCACAAAAGAATAATTTTTAACAGATGTCACTAAATACACCTCAAAATGAGACCACAGTATGAGAGTTTAAACAAGAAGGTGGAGTGTTACCTTGTTTTACCTCAGCTACAAATGCATCAATTGTGTGACTCAAATATTTCACTGCTCTGTGTGTCCACAAGTAACCATACAAATGCCATAATGATTGATCTTGGAGTTACAAATAAATTTTGAGAAGTAGGTAAATTTGTAAATACAGATTTCACACATAGTGAGGATTGACTACATGTGTGGACAAGGTCAGCTTCTTCAGGGGGATACAAGGCAATTCTTCCTTATTTAATTCTCGGGGAGAATAATGAAACCTCATCCCAACCTTAGTGCTTCCCTCTTTATGTTTAAGAACAGAACACAGCTTCTGTCTACAAGGTAACCCCTTGCTGTGGTTTGGAAATGCCTGAATGTTTCCCCGTAAAGGTTTACATATTGAAGACTTGGTCCCCAGGCTGGTAGTGTTGGAGATGGTGTGAAACCTTTAAGAGGTGGGGCCTTGTGGGAGGTCCTTAAATCATTGGAATTGTGCCCTCAAAAGGGATTGTGGAGTGCCAGCACCACCCCCACATCTGCTTTCTGGTTCAAGATGTGACCACTGGTGCTTACACATGCTCCTTCTGTGAAGGTATACCATTTGTCACCCTCATCTGAGGCCAATCCAATGGAGTTACCAAATCTTAAACTTTCCATCTCCAAAACTATGAGCTAAATGAGCTCTTTTCTTAAGTATTTCATTGTAGTAACACAAAACTGACATACTCATTTATCAACCACACAAAAAAGCAACAGTGACTGCAGCTTCCTGAGTGCATACTTTGTTCCAGTTCTGTGTTACATCCACATATTTGAATATTTTCAAGTCATCCTGTTATTTAACTCTAGTTTAATTCCATTGTGATCTGAGAGCATACTTTCTTAGATTTCTGTGCTTTTAAATTTGTTAAGGTGTGTTTTATGAGGTGTAACATGGCCTGTCTTGGTGGATGTTCCATGTGTGCTTGAGAAGACTGTACAATATACTGTTACTGGATGGATTATTCTATAAATGTCAAGTGGGTCAAGTTGATTGATAGCTGGGCTCAGGTCAGCCACATCTTTACCGATTTTCTGCCTGATTGATCTATCAATTACAGAAAAAATAGATGGTATTAACATCTCCAACTATAATAGAATTTGTCTTTTTCTCCTGGAAGTTATATCAGCTTATTCCTTCATGTACTTTGGTACTTTGTTGTGAAGTGGATATTTTCTTGTAGAACTGAACTCTTATATCATTATATAATGTCCCTCCTTATCTCCAATCATCTTCTTTGATCTGATGTTTGTTTCAAATTACTATAGCTACTTCAGCTTTTTAAATTAATGTTATCATGGTATACCATTCTCTATCCTTTTACTCTAAATCTCAGTCATTATTTTTAAAGTGGGTTTCTGTGGACAACATATAATGGGGTCTTGGTTTTCTATCCATTCTGACAGTCCTTGTCTTTTACTGTTGCAGTTAGACCTCTCACATTTAATGTGATTGTTAACATAGTTGGATTGATACCTACCATGTTTTTAACTGTTTTCTATTTATTCCATTTCTTCCTTTTTTCTTTTGAGTACTTCATTTGATTCTCACAAACACTTCATGAGGGAAATATCTTGTGTGAATTCCCATTTAAAAGTGAAGAAACCAAGGCTATTAAAATTAGTGGCTTAACCAAGATTACTTAGGACAAAAATGACAAAGACAGATTTTGAAAGTTGTTAATGTTTTTTATATGACTAAACATTATCTTCTTCATACTGAACAATTTCAGCAACAAAATTCAGATAAAGCCTCTAAACCTGGTAAAATTATAGCCTCAAAACCCTAAAATCTAATGCCTTCTCAATGCTTTCTTCTTTCAGAAGAAATCTGGGAAGGGAATAAGAACCCAGAATATTTGCTCTACTTAAACCAAAATACCATGGATTAAATAACAACCAGCTAATAAAAAATTCTGATAATGTTAGCATAATAATAAGAGTCTAAATGGAAAAAATGGGATTTGCTTCATTCACAGACTAGAATTAACCATGGAAATCAAGCATATAATTTCAGGGCACTAGGTTTCTTCAAGAGCAAGAAAAAATTTATCCTTATTCTCAGCCAGACTATTCAGTTTTATTTTCCCATTGACTGTGGTCATTTAAAATGAATTGTTACAACCTGGCTCCTGAATTACCATCTATTTTCCTATAAAAGTGCCTCTCTTTTCTTCCATGGGGAAGAGAGGAAAGATAGAACTGGCCTTGAGCCCAAGCCATAATTTTAGTAATTACTAAACAAATGACTGCAGCCATAATTGAGCCATTCAAAGCCAAATGGTGGTAGTAATTATTTTTTCAAACTTGAATAAAAGAGCATTTTTGGAGGGAACAAGTGGAGTCGAGCTAAGGAGGCCTGAACTCTCAGCCATGGAATGTGACACCTTTCTAAGCAGTAAGGGTCTTCCTGGCACCATGATTCTCTTGTGTGACAATGATATATGTTTCTTGTTACAAATTATGGCCTTGTCACACTTAAACTAATCTTTCTTGATGTTTTCAGGCCCAGCTCATTCCCCTGGGCAACAGTCATCAACTTACATGGAGAGACACCTAGGGAAGCACAAAACCTATTTATCACATTTGCTCAGAGTGTACTAACAGTGACTTCAAGCCAAGCATGGATCCACATTTCAATTGGGCTATATCTCTGCAGCATCGCAAACAGTGTCAAGAATGTATTGTTAAGAAAATAGATGGAAGGGAAGGGAGAGACTCATGTGAAATATGGGACGTAGTGAACTCCACCTTCATGTAACTACCTCAGTGTGTATAGGAATTCAGCATGGCTTGGATATTATTCAGATTTCTGGAGTCACCTGCTTACTTGTGACGAACCACCTTAGCAGGCCAGTTGATATAACAGAAGTCATATTAGGTTAGGAATGCAGGAGCATGAGAGGCAGGGTTCATATCCTTAAATCCTCTTTCCTCCAACTAACCAACTGAAGTCTATGCATTCAGACATATCTGTTACTCTCCCTTCTTAGGCCCTATGTTCTACTCTGATGGAACCAGCGCTATCTCTGGTCAGTGCTGAGTTTGCTCCACTTTTACTAAGGAATTTACTTCTTTCCCAAGTCATAAATTTCTCAGGTGCTGTTAAAGATGGAAAGACACTGCCAGTATTATTTCATGGTCAGAGGGTCAAGTGGGAAGCAAATATCTCAATGCCCATGGAGTCAGGGTCTTAGATTCCCATCAATTCAGAGGGTTGGAATTCTTTTCCCTTTCTGAATCTAATTTGAACATAATCAGCATATATTTATTTTTAATACTTTTGCAAATTCCACCCACCCCCATCCCAAAACCATTCTTTTCTTTTGTTAATATTCACATCACTGGTATGACACAGAATACTGTGGAACAAGACTGGCAAACTATGTTCTCAGGTCAAATCAGGTGACCTATCAGTTTGGGAAAATAATGTTTTGTTGAAATACAGCCATATGCATTTGGTTACTTGTTATTTATGGCTGAATTCCTACTGTAAGAATAGAGGTCAATAGCTACTAAAGAAGCTATATGAATGGTTGCAAATTTGAAAATATATACCATTCAGCTTTTGCAAAAAACATTTGGAAAACTCTAAAATGTGATCAGTATCTATTTTGATAATTTGCAATAATTTTCCCATTAAAAAAGATTATTCTCCTTTGTGGTTATCCCTATCAATTTCTTAAGTGAGATAAACCATAATATACAGTATTTATTTTGAACAGTTTTGTATGTTTTCTTCTCCTAAAAATTCTTATGTTGGCATCTCCTGTCACTTTCACACAATCGTTGCCTGAGTCAATGTATTTTATTCTTCTTACTACCAATATATAACTTACCTTCACATATAACTGGATTGAATTTTGTTGTGTTTGTTGTTGTTATTGTTAGGAATAAATTTTCGTAATCAGAGATGGTATGAAATCTGGCCAGATGTCAATAAAAGATGAGAAAGGTAGAGTCATGACTAAAATCAAGAATTAAAGAAAAAAACTTTCATGTGTATATCTCATTGAGCTGACACTACTCATCAAATGAACCACAACTAACTGTATTAGAAAACTTAAAGTTGTGGCCAAAGCTATGCTTAAAGACAAGTTGATTACTTTACAAGCCTTAATTGCAAAATTAGAAACAAAGTAAATAAACTAAAATTTTTAACAAAAGACTTTAACAAAAACAGCAACCAAAAGTATAGAAATAAAGGTCAAGTAAAAATAAAAGCAATCAACCCTGAAACAGAAACCATAAAGACAGATGAATTGATAATAAACTAGAAGTGGTTTCAAAAGCAATAATTAATGAGAATCAGATAGTATCTGAGAAAGAGACATGCAATTTAAATCATTTAGAGAAAATCTTAACTGCTGCACTTGGCTGATGTAATTCATTATCTTGATAAGGCTTTGTGTAGGACCATATGCCTGTAAATGAGGCCACCTTGACAAAGCAATCTCCTCCCAATTTAACTGGACTTGTCTCATGCACTTGGTGTTTTCCTGTCCTTCTAATTCCCCTGCTGCCTTCTCTAGCTGAGATTGAAACTATGATGATTTTAAACTGGCCTGTACATTGCAAGGAGGCTGTGCTATGGGATTCCTCTTGGCACACAAATACAAATTATTATATTTCCTATCTTCTCCATACCAGGTAACACATAAAGGAAAAATTATAAACCAGAAAGCATTAACATTAAGCCTTGGTGAATAACAGATGAATTTTTTCCTTTTGCTACATTTGCAACATATTACTTAAGCTGTGAAAAGAGGAGTTTTTTCACTTTCTGACTTTTAAACTACTATCTCCATTGAATCTAAAAAATTTTCTCCTAGATTGCTTCTACTATATACCATTTTTTGGGAGGACCCGGCTGCACCTTAAATCAGCCATTGAAAAATGCTATGAATAGCAGAGAATCACTGATGCAGTGCCAGGCATGGTGTGGTGTTGGAGAATGCTTCATCTGTTGTATGTAGGGTCACTATGAGTTGGACCAGATTTGACAGCACCTAGCAACAACAACAAATACCATTTCAATCTGTTTCCAGAATTTTAGACTATTAGAGCTGGAAGGGAAGTCAGAGTCTATGATTTCTTGCCTTTATGTTTTTAATGTATGCTATTTTCTTGGATTAGAATGATGTCGCCTGTACTTCTTTGCTTGGCACACTCTTAATTCAATTCTTTAGCATACATGCTACACTTTCTTTGAAGGTCCTTTCTCAACCATTTGAGGTTTGCAAGCTCTTCCACTGCAACTGCCATAATACTTTGCATTCTTATGCACATTACTATTCCAAAGTTCCTGGGAATACTAGGTAAGAGGCACTCATTCTTGAACCTGAAAGGCCTGGATTTGAATTTCAGCCCTGTCATTTAATGGATGCCAACACATGTCTGTCAGCCTGTCATGCTGTGGAAGCTTGTGTGCTGCTGTGATGCTGAAAGCTATGCCACCAGTATCTCAGATACCAACAGAGCCACTCATGGTGGACAGGTTTCATCTGAGCTTCCAGACTAACACAGACTAGGGAG
Source organism: Pedetes capensis (assembly GCA_007922755.1). NCBI lineage: Eukaryota > Metazoa > Chordata > Mammalia > Rodentia > Pedetidae > Pedetes > Pedetes capensis. The sequence continues at coordinate 21,247 of VMDO01014348.1, read as the reverse complement.
AAGGACCCAGGACCTCACTCCCAAAACAATTAGCCATTGAAAATTCTATTAATTGCAGAGAAGCACTGTCAAATATGGTGCCAGAAAATGAGCCCCCCAGGCTGGAAAGAATTCAACCATGACTAGGGTAGAGTTGCCTCCTCAAAGCAACATGAATCTTAATGATAGGAATGGTGTGAAGCCCCTGGGACCTCTATTTGCTGATGTGGCACAACTCAAAATGAAAAGAAACACAGTGACTGCAACAATGGGCTTAAACATAAAAACACTGTGTGTATGGCACAGTGTTGGGTAGTGTTTTGTTCTGTTGTACATAGGGTCGCTATGAGTTGGATCCAGCTGAATGGCACCAAACAGCAACAAATTTAATGGATGTGTGCTCTCCAGAGACCTTCACATCAAATTCCTTTCTATGAAAGGGAGATTATATTAGTTATTAGGATTAGAATGATTCATATATTTTAAAAAATTCATATATGTAAAGTGCTTAGAACACTGCCTGGTACTGAATAAATGCTATAATGCACTGATTATACTATGATAAAAGAATAATTGCAAATTTACTTACTTATCTCCAACTTTAGTGTGTGAGTTCTTTGAAAACAAGATGTCATTCATTCACCGAAAGAATGAAAAAGCATCTTTATCATTTTAGCCAATTTATTGATATATAATTTATATACTATAAAAATCTACCTATTTTAAGTGTATGGTTCAGTATTTTTTAGTAAATGTACCAAGTTACACCATCATGACCACAATGCATTTTTAGAGCATTGCTATCACCTCAATAATCTTCCTTGTAGTCCTTTACAGTTAATCCCCATTCCCATCCCTGTTTTATGATTGAGGCCGACACTCAGAAACTATTTTACTTCTTAAGGTCATAAAAATGAGTATAATAATCAAGTCTAGAACTTGAGACTCTTAATATCATCTATGGCCAGATCTATTTCATTATACAATGCTCTCTGCCATAATAATTGAATAACAATTAAATTTTACCATCAGACATTATACTATCTTTGTGAACAACCATATTATTGTTGTTATTAGCATTTTCATCATTATCATTGATGAGGATTATAACACTCAGTGTTTACCTATCCTAGGCATTATGCTGCATAAATTACATCCTTTGGAATAGTGACTTTCGCACATGTGACAGCTCCAGCCATTCCTGAGTTTCAAATATGCCCAAAGACTTTGCTGTCAGAACCATGCCATTTTTAATTTTAATCATTATTTGGCTAGCTGCCAACTCAGGAAACTCAATGTAAAATCTTAAAATCTATCAGAAGATTTTAAGTGATAAAAGTAGATTTTTAGTGATGAAAGTAAGAACATACATTGTTGTTGTTGTTGTTAGGTATCCAACTCATAGCGACCCTCTGTACAACAGGGGAAACACTATTGTCAGTGCTTCTCTGCTGTTCATAGATAGGGTTTTCAATGGCAGATTGATTTTTGGGAGGGGGTTGCCAGGTCCTTCTCCCAGCCTACAGCTTCTGGTGTTCCCAGGCGGTCTCCCATCCAGGTACTAACCAGGCCTGACCCTGCTTAGCTTCCAAGATCTGACAGGATCGGATGCCACAGGGCTATAGCTGCAGGCTGGAACATACATTAGAAATTCTAATCCCATGAGTCAGGCTCATGGTAGCCAAATTTTTGCTTAACACTATCAGCATTGTAGACAAGACAAATGGGAACAGAAGACAGAGCAATGCCTCTGCAGTGAGCATCTTAGCTTCCTTTTCTGTATTAGACTTGATTTTTGATATGTGTAACTTTTCTCTACTAATCAAGAATCAATTGGATATCAAAGTTCTATGAATAATGAAATTGCTTTAGTCCCAGAACACCACATTGACTTTCTGTGCATGGTAAAGTGGATGTCTGGTAAATTCTCTGTGTGCCGATGATGTTGTGGTTTATGCTTCAAGTAATGGACCAAATCAGCTCTCATAACAGGCAGCTGTTCATAATTCACTAATCCAGGATGATCATTTTGTGAAAACAAGCACTTCTCAAAACACTTTAGAAGATAACTACTTTAAAAGAAGATAAGGCTGGCAGATTGAAATGAAAATAAAAAGTGGATGTGCAGTCCTTACATCAACCTAATTAACAGCTTGGCAGTTCTAACATTGAAAACATCCAATTATCACAGGCCAAAATACTGGCCATCAACATTTTTGTAATGCGGTTGGCACCAAAAGTGTCATACAAATAACTTCCAGCAAAGGCTAATGGAGATAGACACTAATGCCCCAGGCCAGCTTGAAAATGGAAACTGGAACCCAAAGCAATTAGACCTTTCATTATGGAAACAGTACTGTAACCATTCAAGAGTGACACTATTAAGATAGCCAATTGCTTCTTGAAAATAAACTGTTACCATCTTTTATTCTGCTCCATGTGAGGTCAAACCTTCACCCTGTCAAATATGTCTAAGAATATGTGTGGCACTCCTACCAGAGTGGAACAAGAGGTGATAAGATGATCAGGATGCTCTATTCATGAGATAGCATTGCTCGTAAGTATGGAGGGTTCCCCATGTTTTTCATTGACCAAGCATTTTGTGTAAACACTCAAGGATTTTGTGGACACTCTGAACTTTGTCCATAGGGATTCCTAATGTCATTCCTTTGCTTTGTTTACTAAGTGCTGTGGAGTTGGGTCTGACTCATAGCTACCCTATGTACAACAGAATGAAATACTACCCAGCACTGCCATGCACACGATCTTTGCTTATGCTTGAACTCATTGTTGCAGACACTATATTTTTCTCATTTTGAGTTGTGCCACATCAGCAAACGGAGATCCCAGGGGCTTTACTCCATTCTCACCATTAAGGTCGACTCTCTTTTGAGGAGGTACTTTTTCCCAGTCATCTTTTGGGTGACTTCCAACCTGGGAGGCTCATTTTCTGGCACTATGTTTGACAGTGATTCTCTGCTATTAATAGAATTTTTAATGGCTAATTGTTTTGGGAGTGGGCTGCTGGGTCCCTCTGCTTAGTCTGTCTTAGTGTAGAAGCTCAGTTGCAACCTATCTACCATGAATGGGCCAACTGGTATCTGAGATACTGGTGGCATAGCTTTCAACATCATGGCAACATGCAAGCCCCCACTACATGACAAGATGACTAACATGTGGGGGAATGTAATATCTTTCACTGTTGTTATGTGCTGGCAAGTCACATCTCTGAATGAAACACTACATGACATTCTGTCATGCCCAGCACTATGGCTGACAGTGCTTCCTTGCTATTCATAGGGTTTTTGATGGCTGATTGTTTTTTGGGGGAGTAGACTGCCAGGTCCTTCTGCCAATTCTATAGCACCTGGTGTTCCCGGGCAGTCTTCCATCCAAGTACTAACCAGGCCCAACCCTGCTTAACTTCCCAAATCAGATGAGATCACACACCAGGGTGATATGGCTGTACATATAATACCATTAGTGGATATAAAATATAAAACATACCATATAAAAAGGTTATTGTCCATTGAGGTTTTCAATAATCATTATTAATGTAAATGGTCTTAACTAACCAATTAAGAGACAGAGATTGGCTAATTGGATGAAAAAATATAAACCTTCAATATGTAGTGTTCAAGAAACCCATCTAACTCACAAAGACTGCAATAGACTGAGAATTAAGGGCTGGAAAGAATATAACAAGCAGGGGGGAAACAAAAAAAGCACGTGTTACAATTCTAATATCAGATAGATTAACTTTCAATCCAAAACTAATTAGAAGATATAAAGAAGGGCACTACATATTACTAAAAGGAATGATCAACTAGGAAAATAACACTTTTAAATATATATGTTCCAAATACTGGGGAACCTAGCTTCAAAAGACAAACTTTATAGGACATCAATAACTTTATTGGACCACACACAATAATTATGGGAGACTTCAATACCCCACTTTCACTAAGAGATAGGTCATCAAAACAGAAAATCAACAGAGAAACATTGAATCTAATCTCCACCCTAAAACAATTGGATCTCACAGATATATACAGAATATTCCATCCACACAATGAGGAATACACATTCTTCTCAGCTCAACATGGAACATTTTCCAAGAAAGACCATATGCTAATCCATAAGAATTCCCTCAATAAATACAAGAAAGTAGAAATTATCCCCTATTCCTTTTCAGGCCTCAATGGAATAAAAGTAGAACTCAATAGCAAGAATAATTCCAGAAATTTTACAAACTCATGGAGACTAAATAACACACTGCTGAATGACCAATGGGTTGTTGAAGAAATCAAAATGGAATTTTAAAAATTCCTGCAATTAAATGATGATAAAAACACATCCTACCAAAACATATTGGATATAGCAAAGGCAGTTTTAAGAGGGAAGTTTATACCATTAAGTACCTTCATCAATAAGATAGAGAAGAGCAAAATAAATGACCTAACATACCTTAAGACAGCAGAAAATCAACAACAAATAAATCCTAAAAAGAGCATCCAGAAAGAAATTACCAAGATAAAAGCAGAAGTATCTCAATTAGAATCTAAAAAGATAATTCACAAAATTAATAAGACTGAGAGCTGGTTCTTTGAAAAGATTAATAAAATACACACTTCCCTGGACAATCTCATCAAAAAGAAAAAGGAAAAAGCTAATATAGTAAAGATTAGAAATTTAAATGAGAACATAACCACTGACTACAATGAAATACAGAAAATCATCAAGGATTACTTTGAGAGGTAGTATTCCCCAAAATAGGAAAAATACAGATGAAATGGATAAATTTATTAACACATATGACTTACCAAAACTAACCCCAAAAGACATAAGTGACCTAAACAAGCCCGTTACATATGCTGAAATAGAAAAGGTAATAAAAAGTCTGCCAACAAAGAAAAGCCCAGATCCTGATGTGCTCACAGCAGAATTTTACCAAACTTTCAAAGAAGATATAATATGTCTTCCTCAAATTATTCCAAAAAGTAGAAAAGGAGGGAACACTCCCAAACCCATTCTACAAAGCTACCATCACTCTGATACCTAAACCAGGAAAAGATTCGTCTAAGATGGAGAATTATAGACCCATTTCCCTTATGAACACAGATGCAAAAATCCTTAACAAAATCCTGAAAACCAAATCCAGCAACATATTAAAAAGATTGCTCACCATGACCAAGTGGGATTTATTCCACAAATGCAAGGCTGGTTCAACATATGGAAATCAATTAATATAATCCAATATATCAAGCGACTGGAAACAAAAATCTATGATCATCTCAATTGATGATGAAAAGGTCTTCGACAAAGTGCAACACCTCTTCATGATAAAAACCCTGGAGAAGATAGGCATAACAGGCAATTACCTTAACATCATAAAAGCCATCTATGACAGATCTACAGCCAACATTATATCAAATGGAGAAAAACTGAAAATATTTCCTCTAAGAGCTGGAACAGAGAAGGATGTCCACTCTCTCCTATTTTATTTAACATCATAATTGAAGTCCTCACCAGGGAAATCAGACAAGACAAAAAATGAAAGAGATACAGATTGGCAATGAAGAGGTCAAACTATCATTATTTGCAGATGACATGATATTTTATCTAAAAGACCCCAAAACCTCATCCAGAAAACTTTTAGATCTAATCAACTCCTTCAGCAAAGTGGCAAAATATAAAATTAACACACAAAAAAATCAATAGCTTTCCTTACACCAACTGTAACCAGGAAGAGAAGGAAATTACAGATGCAATACTTTTTAAAATAGCCCACCAGAAAATTAAGTACCTTGGAATCAATCTAACCAAAGACCCTACAGACCTCTATGAGGAAAATTTCAAAACATTGAAGAAAGAAATCACAGAGGATACTAAAAAATGGAAGGACCTTCCCTGCTCCTGGATAGGGAGAATTAATATAGTAAAAAGGGCTATCCTACCAAAATAATCTATAGATTTAATGCAATCCCCATTGAAATCCCAATAACAGACTTTACAGAAATAGAAAAAACAATCCAAAAACTCATATGGAGGCACAAAAGACCATGTATAGCCAAAACACTCTTACTCTGCAAAAATAGTGCAGGTGGAATCACAATCCCTGACCTTAATCTATACTATAGGGCAGTGATAGCAAAAAGAGCTTGGTGTTGGCCCAAAAATAGGCCTGAAGACCAGTGGAACAGAATAGAAGATATAGAAATATCTTCACACACCCATAGCCATCTGATTTTCTACAAAGGAGCAAAGCAAGTAAATTGGAAAAAGGATAGCCTTTTCAATAAATGGTACTGGGAAACATGGCTATCCACTTGCAGAAAAATGAAAACTGATTTGCACCTCTCAATATATACAAGAGTTATCTTAAAATGGATAAAAGACCTCAACATAAAACCAGAAACTTTAAAATTAATAGAAGATAGGATAGGCAATACACTCCAACATATAGGTGTACAAAAGTATTTCTTTAATAGGACTCCAATTGCTCAAGAAATTGCAACAAGAATAGATGAATGGGATTACATGAAATTAAAAAGCTTACATACAGCAAAGGAAACAATCAACAGAGTCAAGGAAAGCCCCGCTGACTGGGAAAAAATCTTCACATACTATACCTCAGACAGAGGTCTAAGTACCAGAATTTATAAAGAACTCAAGAAAGCAATACCCAAGAAAACGAATAACCCAATACATAAATGGGCAAAGTAACTGAACAGACAGTTCTCAAATGAAGAGGCCCATAGAGCCAGGAAACACATGAAAAGATTCACAATATCCCTGGCCATTAAGGAAATGCAAATCAAAACAATGCTGAGATTCCACCTTACACCAGTAAGAAAGGCCAAGATCAATAAAACAAATAACAACAAATGCTGGCAAGGTTGCGGAGAAAAAGGAACCCTTTTACAGTGCTGGTTGAGCTTTAAATTAGTCCAACCACTTTTGGAAATCAATATGGAAGTATCTTAAAATCTAAAAATAGATGTACCATATGACCCAGCTATAACACTATTGGCAATATATCCAAAGGGAGATGAGTCATCATACCACAGAGACACCTGTATCTCCATGTTCAATGCAGCACTTTTCACAATAGCAAGGATATAGAATCAACCAAAGTGCCCTTCAACAAAAGAATGGATAAAAAACTATGGTACATATACACAATGGAATACTACTCAGCAATCAAAAAAATGAGATAATGCCATTTGCAGCAAAATGGATGGAATTGGTGAAAATTATATTAAGTGAATGAACACAAGCCCCCCAAAAGAAATATCACATGTTCTTCCTTGCATGTGGGAGCTGAATCAAAATTAAAAGAAGGAAAAAACCCTATACAGAAATAGGAACATAATAAAAAGCTAAAGTCAACTTAGCAGAGAAGGGACAATTCATGGAGTGCAAAAGAAGGAAGGAGGAATTTCGTGGAGGGAAGAAATGATGGGAGAAGTTAGAAGTGAGAGGAGGAACAAGGAGGAGGGAGGAATGAGAGAGAGGGTGACCTCCAAGTAAACAGCCCAACTTTAATAGTTCGGGAAATAATTATAATAATACCAATAATACCAAAGAATGGTAATAATACAAATGGGCTAAAAAATTCATGTAATATTACTGATAATGTAAAAAGATAGATCACTACAGAAAAAGTTTCGACCTTAAACATAATTGGAATCCAATGATATATAGAAAAATATTCCCACAAAAAGACATGCAAGTGGAAGAGAGGCCTACGGTGGGGGGTTAAAATGGGGGGAGGAAGTGCACAAGAGGGTAAGGTGGAACTTATCTGTGCAATGTACAATAAAACGCATATATGGAAATGTCACAATGAAACACATGTCGAAATGAAATGCATTAAGTTGTACATTTAAAAATTCCAATTAAAAAAAAAATAAAAGAAACCATTGTCTTTGCTCCTGGGGATCTCTTATATTAATGGAGAAGATACATTTTTAAAGAGATAGACTGTTAAATATTGTAACATCCAAATGGCCAGGTTACAAAAGAGGATCAAAGTAGAGCATTGAGGCCAGAGCTGAAGAAAGGGGTGGAGGAGGCAACTGAATGGCAGCCTCACAGATGTTACTCTGGTCTTCATTTATTATAGCACACATGTGTACATTTCTGGAGCTTAAAATATTTTATTTTTTTGGATTGGAAACTGTAAGAACTACCAGCTCCTGTTACTGAGCAGTGGCTCTCCTCATTTGCTGTCATGTACTATGTAGGTGGAACGGGTTATGGGAACTATCTTCTTTGAGATGTAAAGAGCAAACTTTCAGGGACCAGGACTCCCTGAAAATGTATTTGTTTAAAGAGAAATTATTGAAGTACCACTGTGCTAGTCAGAATAATGCCACCCCCTCAAAGATGTCCACTTTCTAGCCTTCAGAATAAGTGAATATGCTATCTTAGACAGCAGAAGGGATTTTGTAGATATGATTGTTGTTAGGTGCCCGTCCAGTTGTGTCTGACTCATAGTGCCCCTCATAGGGTTTTCAATCGCTGATTGTTTTGAGATTGCCTTGGGAGTGGATTGCCACATCATTCTCCCATTTTTGCTGTGCTGGGAATCAAACCCAAGACCTCAGAGACTACAGAGCAGCACTCTACCAAATGAGCTAAATTCTAGCCTATAGATATGATTAAGGAGTTTGAAATGAAAGCTTACTCTTTATTATCTATTCTTGATTACTTAATGCAATCACAAAAGTTCTTATAAGTGAAAAGGGAGGTGGTGGTGGTTGTTAGGTGCTGCCAAGTTGGTGTCTGGCTCATAGGAACCCTACATACAACAGGCAAAGCACTATTGTCAGTGCTTCTCTGCTATGTTGTTGTTGTTAGGTGCCGTCGAGTCGGTATCCGACTCATAGCGACCCTCTGTACAACAGGGGAAACACTATTGTCAATGCTTCTCTGCTGTTCTTAGGGTTTTCAATGGCAGATTGATTTTTTTTGGGAGGGGGTTGCCAGGTCCTTCTCCCAAGCCTACAGCTTCTGATGTTCCCAGGCGGTCTCCCATCCATGTACTAACCAGGCCCGCCCCTGCTTAGCTTCCGAGATCTGATGGGATCGGATGCCACAGGGCTACAGCTGCAGGCGAAAATGGAGGTAGGTGAGTCAAAGAAATTTGAAGATGCTGAGACAGAGAGAAGGTCTCAACCCTCCCTAACATCTTCAAATACCCGACAACCACCCCAGATGGCTGCCCCACAGCCCTCCCTCCCCATAATGACTCCACCTCTCTACAGCCATTCCCAATGTCCTCACTCTGGTCCACGAGGACACTTCCCCTGCCCATGGAGACTGCATACCCGTGTGAGCCAACTATTTTGTCTACATAAGCAGCAGGTTTTTTACCATCATCAAGTTCAATCTAAGTACTGTTCTGCCTTTTGTTGAATGTAAATCCTAATAAAGCCTAATTCAGTGGTTTTATTTTGGCTGTTTGTGATTTCTATCTTGAGTAGAACTAACATGGGGCTCTGAAAGCCACTGGCACTGAAAAACTCAGAGCTGCTAATACAGAGGGAACTGCACTTTGTTTAGATAGAATTTTCATCTGAATAGAGCAAAAGCATGCTCACCTAATTGATAGCAATACTATGCTGCTGACTTTGAAGACAGAAAGATACTGCAAGCCAAGGCATATGGGCAGCCTCAAGAATCTAGAAACAGCAAGGATATGGCTTCCAGAAAGTGCCTTGTTCACATCTTAATTTTAGCACAGTGAGACTTATTTTGGACTTCTGAACTACAGAACTGTATGATAATGTTTGCTTTTAGCCATGAAACTTACACAATTGGTTAAAGCAGCACTAGGAAATGAATACAGCTACACCAGAAGACCCTATTAAACACCATAACCTAGAGTAACTTCTCTACAAGCTCATAACTAATCTTATTATAAATGCAGTGAGTTAAGGATATGCAATACATTTTAAGCAAATGGCAGTACCAATAATGTTATTCAACCTGTGTGTTAAACTATGATTATTTTTGTTGGTCTGAGATCTCTCCTTCAGGACTTTGGTACGATAGAAATATTTAGTGGTTAGGATCACAGCCTTTTCACAAATAGTAGCTACTAGTTACCTAGCAATAAGCTATCTATTCCATCTTGGGGTGTTTTCCTAGAATACTATCCCTGAGAAATATTTCCTTAATCAGATAGATTAGATTAGCATAACCAGAGAACTTCTGATTCTTTCCTCTAGGGAAAGGATCCCCAATCCCTGGGTTACAGACCACTACCAGTGTGAGCAGCAGGTGAGTGAAGCTCCATCTGTATTTACGGAATAAATTTAATACACTTGAACCATCCCTAAACCACTTCTGCTGGTCACTAGATAAATTATTTTCCACAAAACTGGCCCGTGGTGCCAAAAAGATTGAGGACCATTGCTCTAGTGGCTCATTCCTATGTAGGAATTATGTATACATAAAATGATATGTAAAACTGTGTATAATCTTATTGTATGCAGTTCAAAACATGATTTTGAAAATGACTCTATAGTCTATTAGACTGCATAAAAGAGTCAATGGTAGAAAATAGTTAAAAATCAATGCTTGGGTCCAAGTTTTAATGCTGCTGGCTGGTTCAGAACCCATGCAGGTATAGAAAGATCCCTGAATTCAAATGCTTGGCTCGGCACTTCCCATGTGTCAATGGGCCTACTCCTTAACCCTAGTAAAGTAAGGTTAAGTAGTTTTCTCATTTTTGACATGAGAGTAATAAGTTGAGGGAGTTATAGCAAACGAATGCAATAGTGGAAAGTCATACAATGTATTTGTTAAATGTTACTTCTCTTTCATTTCATATCCTCTAGAACTATTCTAATAGTCTTCATCAATTGAGAGAGTAACAATATGTCTATCAACTAGTTTCTTTGGGGAAATATTGCATTTTAAGTGAGTCACTTACTTGCAATTCATGTCAGCCTGGGAAATTCTTGTCTCATTTTCTTTCTCAACAAAGAAGACAGTAACATATAAGCAAGCAAAGTGTGCAGGACTAATAGACAACTGATTCCCATTCCCAATTGTGTAACCTGAGTATTAAACCTTGTAGATTCTCAGTTTCTAAAGAAAGTGGCTAAACTACTGCATACCCACTTTCCCAACCTTTTTATCCCCAGGAGTCCTACAAGTTTCATATAAGCAAAGTTTTTGAAAGAGCTTTATTGCCAAAATAACTGTATTTATTGTACAATGACTTGTTTTCTTAAAGCTTGTTATTTAAATATAAATAAATTTGACAATCAGATATTAATAGCATGAGTTAATCAGTATTACAACGCATAATTACAATGACTTCAAGAAAAAAATCAAAGAACAGTTGAAATTTATTTTCATATGTACATGAAAAATTCCACTCAGTTTTTATGGTATTATAAATAACTACCAAACCTTCTCCCACACCCAATCCCATCATTAATTTTCAAATCCTTAAGTGCCAAAATACACCGCAGGATTAAATCACTTAAATTCTATTAAAATTCACAAACATCACCCAGTGTATTTTATCTAATCCTCCGCTGCAATAATTTTAAATTGCTCCTCAGTTTTCAGTCATACTAGCAATGAGTATTTTGTGTTTTTCAAGGCTGTTGAAAAAAATAAGAGAATTTTGTTTCCCATGTATTGCATTTTACTTGTAATTATGTTTGCTTTGCCTTTAAAACTTTAAGCCAGTGTACTAAAGAGCCAGTGACTGTAATTACTGTACTTTGACTGTTTAGGGCTCTACATTACCTGTATCATTAGGACTCACTGAGGAAATATTCCACCTAAAACCTGTGATTTGGAAAACTAAGTTTGTTCATTTGTTCCTTCCTTCCTTCTTTTTTCTTTTCAGTGCTGAAGATCTGCACAGGGCCTCATGCATGCTAGGCAAACATTCTACCATTGAGAAACATCCCAGTCTCCAAACTACTATTTTTGGCCAGTTTTTTCTAATGGATAGAATAACTACAGGTATATTTGATGTGCCTCCTCTGTCCAACCTTACACTTGTGCTCAAAGAAAATCTATCTCTTGAAATTGAGGGACTTTTTTTTCAAGGCCATGATTTTGGAAGATATAAACAACCTATATGATTGTTTAGAAGTGTCCATAGCAATATGTAGTATTTTGCATTTTTAAATTCTAAACTAGTGACATCACACTCCTGCTTTGTCCAATTGCAACTTGCTTTTTTTTATGTTCAATGTTGTATTTGTGGGCTGGGATTTAGCTCAGTTGGTAAAGCGCTGCTCTGCAGTCTCTGAGGTCCGAATTCTATTTCCAGTACCATAAAAATGGGAGAAGGTCATGGCAATACACTCCAGAGGTAATCCTGAAACAATCAGCCACTGAAAACCCTGTGAGGATTGCTATGAGTCGGACATAACTCTATGGCACCTAACAACAACAACATTGTATTTGTATTAAGATTTATCTATATTGATACATGTTTATTTTAATTGGAATCATGTTCCATTGCATGGACATATTCCATGTCATTACTTCTTCAAGTTGAATCCAGCATCCTACCTCATCCCTATTCAAGTAGACTTCTGGTAGGTTAGCCCCATCCATCCACCAAACAATACCAGACAAGCTTGGATACTAATATAGACTGAAAAAAAAAATCTTAAGGCAAGAACTTCATTGTTCTAAATATGAAATGTCTTATTATTTTTAGTCCTGTCTCATCTATAAAGGCAAGAAAATGAAATATTTTATATGCATGTAACAGAATGTTGCCAATATATTAAATATATTTTGTTCATTGTAAAGGGAAGGTTGAGACTGCTTTCAGTAGTTGCCTATCAAAAGAATGGAAATGCAAGCAAGTGGAGAGGAAGAGTAGCCAGATTCTTTTTGAAGTGGGGACATTTTCCAGCAAGTTTTCATAGCTTGAGTCAGCTATAACAATGATTGGATAATTAAGGAACTAAATTTGCATTAATTGTATTATTTTGCAGCTATTGGCAATTGTGACCCTGAAATCCTCTAATCCTAATCTTTTCTTACACTGAAATAATTGCTTTTTAATGTGATTTTTAATAATAAGATGTTTCTTAAGAATGTTATTATTGGATTATAGCACAGAAAGACTATTTGGGCTTTTTGGGAAATAAATCATATGAATTTTGTTTGAAAAGATTTAATAATGATTTTGGACACTAAGAAAATGACTTTCATGCTCATCATCTCCAGATATTTTATTTTTAAAAAAAGTATCTAGTAGCAGACTCTTATACTAGGAAAATTTGAATTGAGGATTCACTCTAAAATGTTGACAGCAATTAGCCAAGGAGAAGGAACTTCTGAACTAGTTGTACAGTTCTGGGGTTTGTGAACACTGTTCATCCTCCATTGCAAATTATCAAAACAGGAAAGCTAAGCAAAACAATTATTTAAAAGCCTTCATTTTTACATATTTTAATTGAAAGAAGAATATTTCACACATAATATGGGTTAACGCTCCCTTATCCAAAATGCTTGGGAATAGAAGGGGTTTGAATTTTGGATTTTTTCCAGATTTTGGAATATTTGTATTTACATAGTGATCTCTCTTGGGAACAGGACCCAGATCAAAACATGAAACTCATTTATGTTTCATGTACTTTTTTTGAGACAGGGTCTGACTGTATAGTCCTGGCTGGCATAGCACTTGCTATGTAGCCCAGTCTGGCCTTAAACTTTTGGCAATCCTACTGCCTCAGTCTCACAAGTGCTGGGATTACAAGTCTGTGCCACCATGCCTTACTTTCATGTACATCTTATACATAGAGCCTAAAGATCATTTTATACCATATTTTAGAAAATAGGAATGAAAGAGTAAAGGAGAAAGAAGATAGTGACAAAATATATGTATGTTAAACATATATAAACTCTGTAATAGAAACTCTATCCCTAGGTAAATATTCAACACAAGAAAACATGTAAAAGAATATTCATAAAATGTTTTAAAATAATAGCCCCAGACTGGAAGCCATCAAAATACCCATCAAGAATAGAATGGATAAATTAATGAGGATAAATTATAACAGTGGAATACTATGCATCAATAAAAGATAATAAAATAGTAATGCATGCAATAATATGAACTAATGACAAAGGCATAATATTAGGTGAAAGAAGTAAGACTCAAAAAGTTCTGCATTCGATGGGACATTTTATGTAAAGTTTGAAAATCAGAAAACTAATCTATGATGATAATAGTAAAACTAGTGGCTACCTGTGAGAGGCATGAAGATTCTTCTGAGATATGGAAATATTCAAAATCTTATTTTGAATCTTTGTTCAAAATCTTGGATAATATTTATATGTTTATATGATATGTATTTATATATTCACACATACACATGTAAAAATTGATAGCCAAGAGTGGTGTACATGTCTATAATCCCAGCACTTGGGATGCTGAGGCAAAAGGATCACAAGTTCAATGTTAGCCTGTGCTACATAGTTTGAGGCCAGCCTGGAGCTACCTAGCAATACCTGTCTCAAAAAAAAAAATCACATTACTGTATGAAATATTTGTGCACTTTAATATATGTACATAATAAAATATTAATATACTATTCATAAGCTACATGGTGCAAAACACAATAGGATATAATCCAAAATAGTGAATTCCCAGTAGAGAATGAGCCTCAATTCATCAGCAGAAAGGTCCAACCAAGCAGAATGCACAGCATCTCTCAAGTAACCGTTATCCTGAAAGTGTGAAAATTCTAGCCAGAGGAAACAGTAATTCAACTTTGCAAATTGTCCTTTGCAAGGCTTGCGTTGACTAATAATCTCTGCAGATTTCTATACTTACTTATCTTGGTCAGGATTTTCTTTAAAACTCAAAGTCTTGCCTTTTGTTCCAACTCCAAACTCTTCTATTCCCTGAAACCAGTTTCTTCATTCTTTCCATACATAACCAGGAGCATCTCAGTATTCTCTAAAATAAGGGAAATATTTAGTGTTGAAGTTTTCTTTCTGCTTAAACTTCACTTTATCTTTCATTTTAATTTAAATGGTTCCTTTTAAGTTTTGCTTCAAGAAAGATTTTGGGTCACACGCCTGTAATTTCAGCAACTCGGGAGGCGGAGGCAGGAGGATCGCAAGTTTGAGACCAGAGGCAGTCTGCGTAATTTAGTGAGACTCTCAAAAAGTAAACAAAACAAAACAAAACAAAAAAAGCGGGGGGGTGGTGGTTGAGGGTGCAGCTCAGTGGTCCAGCACTTGCAAAGCACGCAAGTGTAAGGCCCTGGGTTCAACCCCTAGTACCGCAAAAAGAAAGAAAGAAAGAAAGAAAGGGGGGGGAGGGAGGGAGGGAGGGAGAAAGAAAGAGAATGTGTTTTAATTTTCTACTTCATTGTTTGCTAGCTTACCCATCTAAGCATGGGTCTTCATCTCTACTTTTTTCTCCTTATACTTCTAATTATATCAAAGTCAAATGTGTAGGTGCTGGTGAAGTCAATTGTTGTTGTTGTTAGGTGTCATCAAGTCGTATCCGGCTCATAGCGACCTTTATAGGGTTTTCAATGGCTGACTGTTTCGGGGTTGCCTTGGGAGTAGACTGCCAGATCCTTCTTCCAGATGAAGTCAATAGAAGAACTTTTTATACAAAATCTCCTATGACCTCCCTTTTATACTTTTTGTTTTATTTCACTGGATGCAAGCTCCTTCAATTATTTCTGCTTTTCAGTTTGTTGGGTGTGTATCTCAAAACGGTGGATAATATGCTTGTACTCTATTTTTTTTTTTTTACCAACTTTTGACAACAAATATACTTTCATTCAATGTTCTGGTTGTAAGACACCTTCAGATACCCTTGCTATGTCTGGTGAGTTTCTAGGTGTATGAATCCTACCTTCTTAAAAAAAAAAAGGTGGGATCTCAGTATTTCTGCTTCCTTTAAAGACAGAGGAAATGCTAGAGGATGAATAAGTGCCATTGTCTCATTTAGTCAGACTTAACAGTTTGATTTTGAAGTGAGTTGAGGAACTGTGCTGTGCAGTGGGATGGGAAGGCAAAGTTAGGTGGCCTCAGTTATGCTAACTTCATTAGTATTCACTAGGACAGCCACAGGGATTATTGTTGTTGTTATTGTTGTTGTTGTTGTAGTTGTTGTTGTTGTTGTTGTTAGGTGCCCAACTCATAGTGACCCTACACTATTTATAGAGTTTTCAACGGTGCGTTGATTTTTGGGAGTGAGTTATTGGGTCCTTCTCCCAAGCCAACAGTACCTGGTGTTCCCAGGTGGTCTCCTATCCAAGTACTAACCAGGCCCGACCCTGCTTAGCTTCCGAGATCTGACCGGGATCAGTCACCACAGTGGTATGGCTGCAGGCATTTTTTCTACTACTCAGCCAGAATTGACTTCTATTTCTATTAGTATAAATAATTTTACTGCCTCTCTAATAGGAATGATGAGATTGCATGCAAATTATTCTCTGTTCTTCTTCCCCTATATTTCTATATATATATAGGAATCCATATATATATATACATATATATACATATATATATATATATATATATATATATATATATATATATATATGAACTCTTAATGAACTGTGCAATGGTTTCTATCAATTTTCATCAGTCTCCTTTGATTTCTCACTTTCCAATTGGGAGATATTAACACGCCTGCCCTTTCCTTCACTTTTGTCCAACCCAAACCTTTTCCTGCCATTCACTACTCAACTTATATCAACTTCACTCTGACTTTTAAATTGTCCGTTAATAGCCACTTTCTGCTTTGCTAGTAGATCCTAGATTCTCTGCTTTGTCTATGTGGTACAATGATTCTAAAAGTTAGAAGCCATTGCCTGGGTTATTTTTTAAACTTCGTGAACAGATCAGTCTGTGAAGTTTGCTAACATCACTTCCCTTCTCTTTGAAACCAGTATCATGAACCTTCAAACTAGGTAAAGGAGACTGTTACCAGAATTAAACCAAATGTATTACTATGTTTTATATCCTACTGATTGCTTGACATTTTGATTTGCTTTCTTTTATTCTTGTATTATTTGACTTTATACTACTCTCAACTACTTTTATCTTTTACTCATGCATTATATTATGGTCAGGTCTTTTTTCCTGGTGGGTTTCATTTCTCACTAAGTTGTCCATCCTCCTACTATAACCTATATTATTTGTCTTCTAAGTCTGTTAAAAAGCCACAATGTGGGACTTCTTTTCTTTGTTCTCCTAGAATGAATTTATTCTCTCCTGGATTATTTCATTTTACAATGTATTATTTTACTCCTTTATTTTTTAGAATCAAATAACTTTCTGAAAAACACTAAGGAAGAGATAAAGTTGATAAGCCCTTAAGTGCTTAAATGTGTCCTTGGCTTAATATAGACTTCTGGGCAGAAAATAACTTTTCTTCAGAACTTTTAGTCATCACTACATCTTTGTCTACTGCACATCCAGTTTTGTGGATGCCAGACCAAAGTCACTATTTTAGCCTTTAAAAAAAAAAATGACAGCTGGGCATGGTGGCACACACCTGTAATCCTAGCAACTCGGGAGGCGGAGGCAGGAGGATCACGAGTTGGAGACCAGAGTCAGTCTGCATAATTTAGCAAGACCCTATCTCAAAAAGTAAAAAAAAAAAAAATGGGCTGAGGGTGCAGCTCAGTGGACCAGCACTTGTAAAAGCATGCAAGCACAAGGTCCTGGGTTCAACCCTCAGTACCACAAAAAAAAAAAAAAAAATTTAAATGACATGTCAGTTGTCTCTGGATATGTTTAGTGTTATCTCTTTATCTTTGACATTGTAAAGCTTAAAAATGTCAAAGGTATGTATAGATCTTTCTTCAGTTATACTGAATACTTGATGGGCCTTTTCAACTTCAAGACTCATGTCCTCTACCACTAGAAAATTTTCTTCCATTATTTCTTTGAAAATTTCCTTATCGCAGTTTTTCCTGTCCTCTCCTTATGAGAAATCTATTAGTGGAATATTGGATCATTATAACTTTATATCTCTTTTTTCCTTTAATTTCTTTCAGGACCTCTGTTCTTTCTCTTTTGTACAGCTCTCTCTCTCATATGTTGGTGATTGTTGAATGGCCACTTCTATTTATACAAAATGCCTACAACCATAGCACCCTGCTGTCCATTCCCTTCAGATCTTGAAAGCTAAGCAGATCGGGTCTATTAGTCCTGGGATGGGAGACTGCCTCTGAATATTGGGTTCTGTAGGCTAGAAGGACCTGGTAGCCCATTCTCAAAGCAATCAGGAACAATCAGCCATTGAAAACCCTATGGATATCGGAGGAGCATTGACGTACTGCTGGGCATGGCACCATGTTGGGGAGTGTTTTGTTCTGTTGTACATAGGCTTGCTGTGAGTTGGACCCAACTTGATGGCACCTAACAAGTTAAACAGAAAGATGATATAGATCGTATCTAATAGCTGGAACACTGCCAACAAAAAGCTATACATACTGCTCAGTTCCACTTGAATATAGTTTAAAACAGGCATAACTAATCTCTGTTGTTAAAAGTCAACATTGTTATTTACTGTTGATGGTGTGGAAACTGGGAGAGTCACAGTGGGAGCTTCTAACACACCCTTTTGTTTCCCAATCTAGGTGCTGGTTACAGTGGTGCATTCGCTTTGTGAAAATTTATCAGATGTAGTCTTGTGACTTATAAAATTTTATATACATATATATACATATATATACACATATATATATATACACACACATATATATATTTGTTCGCAAATAGACTTTTAAAAAAAACTGGTACAAAACTTTTAATAGTGAGACTTAAGAAGTAGTTTAAAAAACTAAGAAAACAGTTTTTCTGCATCTCATGGCTTGCTGAACAGAATCATCTGTCTGTGTATGTGGCACACAAAACTGACCCAGGAGGTGAGTTAATTCAGGTGTATATTCTAGGGAACAGCAAGTAATTTTCATCAGACATAGTTCCAAACTTTAAAACAGTTGGTGTGCATACATACAGGGGGAGCAGATTCTGGTTAAGACAGGGGGTGGATGACAGTCCTGCTTCAGCTGGGGAAGAAATAGGGACATTCACCAAATTCTCCACTCAAAACAAAAAAATGAGTGGAGAGCAATATTAATCATTAAGAAAACAGATGGCACGAGGACAACTGGGCAAACAGTGGAGATTAAAATGATGGAGAAGAGAAGGAAATTGCAGGGTGACTCACCAGAATCCTTAACCCAGGGAAAACATGACAAAACATTTCAGAAGATATTGGGCCCTCTGGGGGAGTGCTGGGCTGGTGAGAGTATTGCGGGAAACAAACGTGGAGGTCTGCAGGATCCTCCTGGGAGGACACTGGGCTGCATGGCCCCCTGCAGGGTCTCAGATCCCTTGGGAATGCAGGGGGTTTTGGGGTTTTTTTGTTTGTTTTCTTTTTAGTGGTGAAAGACTGTTGCTGCCCTGGCCTCTGGCACCACTGCAACCCCAATCCTGAGGGAGAGAGACTGAGTGGTGGCGAGTTTGGGGGACGGAGAGGAAGGGCTGGTGCCACTGGAACCCAGAGCCTAAGAACATTTGTTCAGGATGAGACACATTTATGGCCCAGGAGCACCATGGGATTGACAAACCTAAAAGGACCCCACAGGACCTGTGATGCAGAGAAATGGTGCCATGGGATCAGGGAGCCTAAGAGACAGGGTTTAGGCTGTGGCACTTTCAGGGTCTGAGAGCCCCTGTGAAGCTGTACCAGGGACCAGGGAGCCAAAGGAAGATGGTTCAGGCAATGGCACATTTAGGGCCTGAGAGTGACACTGACCCAGAGAAGTGGCACCATGGGACTGGTGAGTCTAACTGAGATGGTGCAGGCAGTGGTGCATTTAGGACCCCAGAGCACCTGCAATGCAGAGAAGTGATGCCACAGGACCAGGGAGCCTAAGAGATGCTGTGAAGAATTAAGACCTATTCTCCTCAAACTATTTCATAATGTAGGAAATGTGGGGACACTTCCAAACTCATTCTACGAAGCCAGTATTTCTCTGATACCAAAACCAGGCAAGGACACTTCAAAGAAAGAGAACTATAGACCAATTTCCCTGATGAACATTTATGCAAAAATCCTCAATAAAATCCTGGAAATCCGAATTCAGCAACACATACAAAAGACCATACATCGTGATTAAGTGGGCTTCATTCCACAGATGCAAGGATGCATCAACACACAAAAACCAAGCAATGTAACTTAACATATCGAGAGACTTACAGACAGAAATCACATAATCATCACAACTGGTGCTGAGAAGTCTTTTAACAAAGTGCAAAATCCTTTCATGATTAAAAAAAAAAGTCCTGGAGAAAATGGACATAGTAGGGAAATACCCTAACACCATAAAGGCCATCTATGACAAACCTACAGCCAATATCATATTAAATGGGGAAAAAATTAAAACCATTCCCTCTAAGGTCAGGAAGAAGACAAGGATGTCTGCTCTCTCCCATCTTATTCAATTTTGTGACCAAAGTCTTAACCACAGCAATCAGGTAAGAGAAAGACACCAAAGGGATACAGATAGGCAAAGAAGAGGTCAAACTATGCTTATTCATGGACTACATGATCCTTTACCTAAAGGACCCCCCAAATTCCTTTAGAACACTCTTAGAAAAGTCATATGGAAAAAAGATCACATATAGCCCAAACAATCAAAGCTGCAAAAACAGTGCAAGTATGATTATAATTCCTGACCTCAAACAATACTACAGGATTATAGTGGCAAAAACAGCTTGGTAATGCCAAAAATAGGCTTAAAGACCAAAGGAACAGAATTAACACCCACACAGCGAAAGCCACCTGATTTTTGAAAAGGGATAAAGAAATTCACTGGAGAAAGATAGCCTCTTCAATAAATGGTGCTGGGAAAATTGGACATCCATTTGCAAAAAAATTGAAAGTAGACTTGTATCTCTCAATTTGCATGAGTCAATTCAAAATGGATAAGAGACATCAACATAAAACCAGAAACATAGAACTAATAGAAGAAAAGATAAGAAACACACTCCAACACATAGGCATAGGAAAGTATTTACTTAACAAGACTCCAATCACTCAGGAAATGGCACCAAGAATTGACAAATGGGATTACGTGAAATTAAAAAGCTTCTGTACAGCAAAGAAAACAATCAATAGAGTTAAATGAGAGTCCACTGAATTGGAGAAAATCTTTGTCTTCTACACATCTGACAGTGGACGAATTTCTAGAATATATAAAGAACTTAAGAAAACAGATTC
>VMDO01014347.1:36273-55016 GCA_007922755.1 Pedetes capensis | reverse complement strand
GGGAGGAAGGAAGGAAGGGAGGAAGAAAGGAGAGAAGGAAGGGGAAAGGAAGGAAGGGAGGAAGGAAGAAAGGGAAGGAGGGAGGGAGGGAGGGAGGGAGGAAGGGAGGAAGGAAGGGAAAATAGCAATAGACTAGTTCCAGAGTTGGGAAACCATTTTCTTTGAGGTTAAGAAAATTAATCATTAGGTTAACTTATCATGGATCTTAAGCCCCAGCAACCCCCCTATTTGAAATATTGAGGCTTGGAACCATACTGCCTCCTATTAGGTGAGGCTTCATTCCTGACACAGCCTGTTCAATGCAGGCGGGAGATACTTTGCCAATCGATTTTGTACCCTTGCCACAACAGAAACCCACCCCAGAGCGGGGCAGAAAGTCAGCAGTAAACAGCGTTGCAGGATGGTCACAGAGCCCAACCTTGTCCACTCTACGAGGACACAAAGAAATGGAGATCGGGCTGCTCCAAGCGCTTCTCTTCCACGTCTCCCCAGGACAGAAAGTGAGCTGCAGTCATAGAAAAAGGGCTGGCTAAGCCTGAGGATCTCATTTCCATAGAGTAACTACCTAGTGTCCAGAATGTCCTTTGTTTTCTGAGCTGAGTTCTTATATCCTAACGATAGCCAGGCACACAACTTCCCCTGCCCTGAAATCCTCTCTTCACCCAATCCTGAAATATATTATTTTTACCAATCCAAATATGTCAGGGATTTTATTGCATTTGCATTTCAAACCTGATAAAATCATTTTCTGGGTGACATTTTTCCTTGAAGGCAACTTCAAATTGAATATTTTTCCCCTTGTTATCTCTCTCCCTCTCTCTCTTTCCAAGCCAACTTCACTGGCAGATTGCAAATCACTTGGTGTCAAGAGAGAGCCGAGGATCCGGTTGCCGCTTGCCCTCACCGATGTGCAGAGGGGCCCCGCTCTGCATTTCTAACTCAGGTCCACCTTTGCAGAAAGTCTTTTTCAAGCCTCCTGAAATACCTTTATTGCTCCCACCTCACAAGTTGATCGCGGCTCTCTGCCAGGTGTTACCAGCAGAAGGCTCCTCTCACACCTTAAAGGAAGGTGGGGCTAAGAGACACACATTTGTGTTTGCATTTCAGGGCTACCTCCTTCATCTATGACCTTCGCTATTGATTTTCCTTAAACAGTTGCAACAAAGGCTTGGCGTCAGGCGCTTCTAGGTGTGAAATCTTTTTGTGCATGACGGTGGCCTCATAATTTACAAATGGGAGGAGGAAACACTAAACCATTTGGTGGTTTGGGAGATTAAGCAATGCCTTGTGTGGTGTCCAGCACGAATATAGGTTATTACAGGTCCTCTGAGCTCCATTGCCCATCAGTTTTCATTCAGTGTTCTTAGGAAGATCTCTGATGTGCACATCTACACTGGGCAGCTTCATAGCTCGGTAAGGGAGAAAGGAAACTTGAGATCATGCTGTCTGACTCCTATGTAAAGACCCTTGATGCTGAGTGACATGGAGCTCATCCCTGAAGCTGCTAGAGCCCTGATTTTCACCTCTGTAAAATGGGACAAAAACTACAAGGGGTTGCCTTGGCGTAAGGAGACCATTGGATATGGTGCTCAAAGAGCTTTGCAAACTCCAGAACTGTGAGCCATTGGTAAGCAGAGGTGATTTGCACAGAACTTTTATGCGCTGTGTACTATGCTAAGAATGTCATGAGGCTTGTTGTAGTGACTCCTCACTGCAGTCCTGGGTAGCAGGTATCTTTCCAGATTGACACATGAAGAAATCGAGGCGAAAAGAAGTCCTACTGTAACCTACTTGAGTAGCAGAGCCAGGGGTTCAGTCCCAAGTTGTTTTCTCTACCATCATCATCACTGTGATCACTCTGCAAGAGGTACAGGTTGTTCAAAACATAAAATTAAAAAAGGAAAACAAAGGGAAATTATTATGAAAGAAGGGGAAGAAATGTAATGCTCCCTGAGCAATTTTCTTAGCACTTCCTCAAACTACTAATTGAAAACTCATTTAAACACATAGGATTGTCATCCAGATGGTGAAACATATAATTAAAATAATCATCCTAAATCCAGCAATCTAGAATTATCATTTATTATTAACATAGCATCTACTCAGACAGAACTAACATTTTTACTTTATATTCCCTCTTTAATATTTATCATTGTCCCATAAGCAGGAGGATTGTCTGTCTTTTAACAAGGTCTCTATATAACAACTTTTACTTATACTCACATTTGCCTAGTTAGAGCATTTTTCTAGGCATTAAATTATTACCCAGAAATCCTGCAACCATGAACCCGTTTTATAGATTGGCATGTTAATGTTTGATATGTATCCATATATATATATGTCACCACCCGCAGCCATAGCACTGTGGCGTCCGATCTTGTCAGATCTTGGAAGCTAAGCAGGGTGAGGCCTGGTTAGTATTTGGATGGGAGACTGCCTAGGAACACCAGGTGCTCTAGGCTTGGGAGAAGGACCCAGCAACCCACTCCCAAAAATCAATCTGCCATTGAAAACCCTACGAATAGCAGAGAAACAGTAACAAGACTATTTCACCTGTTGTAAGTAGGGTCGCTATGAGTCGGACACCAACTTGACGGCACCTAACAACAACAACAAATACATCACCAGGCTACTAAGTGATGGGACAGGGATTAGGTTTTATACCTCTTTCACCAATACCTGTGAATATAATCAGGCAAAGCCTTTCTGAATCATAAAATAGTAGAAATAAAAATGGAGGCTGGGGGCAGTGGTGCACATCTGTCATCAGGCTACTTGGGAGGTTGAAGCAGGAAGATTGCAAGTTCAAGGCCAGAGGCAGCCTATGTAGCATGTTGTTGTTGTTGTTAGTTGCCATAGAGTCGGTATCTGACTCACAGCAACCCTGTGTACAACAGGTGAAACACTGTTGTCAGTGCTTTTCTGCTATTCATAGGGTTTTCAATGGTGGATTGATTTTTTTTTTTTTGGTGGGAGTGGAGAGCCAGGTCCTTCTCCCAAGCCTACAGCACCTGATGTTCCCAGGCAGTCTCCTGTCCAAGTACTAACCAGGCCCATCCCTGCTTAGCTTCCAAGATCTGATGGGATCTGACACCACAGGGGTATGGCTTGCAGGATATGTAACATAGCAAGACCCTATCTCAAGAAAAAAGTGAAAAAAAAAGTGCTGGCAGTGCAGTTCAGTGGTAGAGAACTTGCAATATGCACATGAAGCCTGGGGTTCAACCATCTCCTAGTGCCACACACACAAAACAAAATTAAAACCTTAAAATAAACCTAAATCTTCCATGCAACCTGACATATGATTGTAAAATGTATATGGAAGAACAAAGGGCCCCAAATAACCAACATGTTTTTAAAGAAAATTAAAATAAGAAGTACTTGTCAAATCCAATTAGACTTAATATAAAAATGTGTAATTAAGACAGTGTGGGTGTGAAAACAGAGCAACACACAGAGTAAGTAAGAGAAAAAAGTGTCTAAGAAGGAACCTCTACTTAGATAGAAGAACTCTTCTGTATTATAGGGTGCTATTGTTGTTGTTATTAGTATTGTTGTTGTTAGGTGTTGTCTAGTCAGGTCCGACTCACAGTGACCCTATGTAAAACAGAAGCAAACACTCCCAACACTATGCCATGCCTGGCACTATGTCAGTGCTTCTCTGCTATTCATAGGGTTTTCAGTGGCTGATTGTTTTTTTGGGGAGTGGGTTGCTGGGTCCTTCTCCCAAGCCTACAGCACCTGGTGTTCCCAGGCTGTCTCCTATCTGAGGACTAACCAGGTCCAACCCTGCTTAGCTTCTGGGATCTGATGGTATCAGATACCACGGTGGTATGGCTGCAGACGTATTAGAGGATGATAACTCTATATTAGTGGAGAATGAGGCGCTTCTTTAATAAACCATGTCAGCACTGGGGCCATAATGACAGAGAGAGAGAGAGACAGAGACAGAGACAGACAGACAGACAGACAGACAGACACAGACAGTATTTCCTCCTGTTAATATTACAATATTTTCAGGGGAATTAAGCAGTTAAATATGAAAGGACAAATTTTACAACTTTACAAGTGGAAAATAAAGGACAATGTCTTTATAACACAAGGGTAAAGTAGAATTTCTTATTCCAGACAAAAACCATAGCCACAGACTGGTAAATTTCACTATTCTCCAAGTTAAAAATTTTGTTCATCACAACAGAAATCTGATGCCCCAAACCCAAAGCCAGCTGCAGAAGATAGACGTTACTAACAACACGCAAAACTGCCAAAAATGTTGGTAACAATATATATGCAAAATTCTCCTGAACTCAGTAAGAAGTACCAAACAGTAAATAATCAAATGAACAAAACCCGTGGATCAGCATCCCCAGAAGAGAAAGAACAAATGGCTAATAAAATAAGGAAAGATGCTCATTTTCATTGGTAATCAGAAAAACACAAGTTAAAGCCACAATATAAATATTTACATATACCAGCTTTGCTAAATTACAAAGTAGGGAAATAAGGATATAGAGAACAGACACTTGCATACACACACTGCTTGGCAGCATAAATGTTTGCAATGACTTTAGGATGTATTAGTCATTTAATATAGTTTTAAAAATGCATACCCTAGGGTCCAATAGTTCAATTTCTGGAATATACAATAGAGAAATTAAACATGGTTAGCCTCATTGTTTCTGGAAGGACATTTAAAAAACTGGAAGCATCCAACACAGTCAAGAATACCTGAGTTGTCAAATAAATTGTGACATATTCATACCATAGAATAGCATGCAGATATATAAATAAACAATGTATAGACACAGCATAGCATGCAGGGTTTAGCTCAGTTGGTAGAGTGCTGCTCTGCACTCTCTGAGGACCCAGGTTCAATCCCAAGCACAGCAAAAACAGGAGAAGGACATGGCAGTCCATTCCAGAAACAATCAGTCATCAAAAACCCTATGAGGGTCGCTATGAGTCAGACCTGACTCACTGGCACCTAACAACAACAACAAACAACAAACAGCTCCTAGATAAATCTCACAAAATACTTTCAGCAAAATTTAAACAAGAACAAATATTAAACAAATATGCACAGTATGATTTCATGTACAGAAGGCTCCCAAACTTGAAAAGCAAATAATACACTGAATAAGCAGTAGCTGTTAAAATTTGAACAAAATGCAAAGATATAATAATCCCAAAATTCAGGAGATGGTTATCTTTAGGCTCAATGAAGGTGGGTTACACAAGGGAAGTTTCAAAATTGCTGATGACATTCTTTCTCTTGTTTACTGCTTGTTACACAGTTATATATTATAATACTGTTTTGTCATTTAAAAATCAATAGCATTTTCTTTATTCATGAACTATTACATTGGTTTTTAAATGGAGAAATAGCTAGTTAGATCATTTTGTGGCTTTCTTATCGTGTTCATTTTCTTATCAACTACATTATTGGTAAATATTAGAACTTCAAAACCAAGTCGATTTTTCTCTTCTGGTTTTCTGAGACCCTGGGATGACCCATGAATGGACAACTAGACCATTTCCCTTCCTGTTTTGACACATGTATTTAGATTTAAATCTGTTTCGGTCAAGACATGTTGTCCATGAATTAAGATCCCTAGAGAGCTTTGCTGGTTATAAAAACAGGTGATGAAGAGTCCCTTGGAAGAGAGCATCACTCATCATGATTTATGGACGTGCAACTTTTTCTCCACTGCCCTTTGATAATGAAGTGGGCTTTCCTCACTCAGCTGATTAAAGTTAGGTGATTGAACAGGGCACTCACAAATGTCTGTTGCCCTACAGACATGGACACCTTTTCTATCAGAATGAAAATTTTTCCGTTCCTCTGATGAGCTGGACTGGTTATTTTATGGAACGAATGGTTAGGTTTCTGGTAGACGCTGCTCATTTTGAGATGAAAATGCTCTCAGGCTTGAGATGGGGCTGATGTGTTACATTTTCTCCATGACAGAAAATCTCCCTCTTGGCCACTTGGGTTGGTCTTTCCAAAGGTCACCTGGAGGATGATTGCAAGGTTCTTAAATATTATTGAGTAACCTAGATGAAAATTAATAGTTCCTGCATAAATTGGATTCCAGAGAGAAACTTAAGATCATGGCTACTAGGTACAATTCAGCAAGTCTTCAACTTTGGGGTGATTGGACTGATTCTTACAGGAAAGTTGAGAGGCCCGCAGAGTGTCACAAATCAACGTGATCGATACCCTCCTTCCTGTTTTTGGGAGCCTAGCCAGCTGAGGCGATGTATTCACACGGCTTAGCACTCTGGTTTCCATGGATACGCATCAGCATCACTTAGGGCGTCTTAAAAAGTGATGCCATATCCATTTTATTGGGTTTGTAAACATGAGTTTAGGTATGAGTATAGTTTAAGTTCTCCCACGTGTCTGTCAGCTTGTCCTGCTGTGGGAGCTTGTGTGTTGTTGTGTTGCTGAAAGCTATGCCATCATTATTTCAGATGCCAGCAGAGCCACCTGTGGTGGACAGGTTTCAGCTGAGTGTCCAGACTAAGACAGATTAGGAAGAAGGACCCAACAGCTCACTCCTGAAACAATGAGCCATTGAAAACCTTATGAATAGCAGAGAAGCACTGTCAAATAGAGTGCTGGAAAATGAGACCCCCAGATTCAAAGGCACTCAAGAAATGAGTAGGGAAGAGTTGCCTCCTCAAGCTAGAGTCTACTGTAATGATGGGAGTAGGGTAAAGCCCCTGGGACCTTCATTTGCTGATTTGTCATTACTCAAAATGAGAAGAAACACTGGCTGCAATAATGGGCTCAAACATAAAAAAGATTGTGTTCATGGCACAGTGCTGGGTAGTGTTTAATACTGTTGTACATAGAATCACTGTGAGTCAGATCCAACCTGACAGCACCTAAAACAATATATTTTAAGTTTTCTGTAGGTGATTTAAATATGCAACCAGGATTAAAAATAATTCTCCAAGTCAAACCAAAGCTGAATTTGAATCTCAACTTTATCACTTAGCTGCTTGTTTTTTTGACTAAGCCTTTCTAAAGTTACAGTTTCTTTGTCTGGAAAAAAGTGGCTTATAATTGTACCAAGCTCATCAATTTGTTGCAAAGAGTAAATAAAATTAGCCATGTGTGGCATTTAAGGACAGCAGTTGGCACATTGAAAGATTCAGCAGCCAGGCGTGGTGGCACACGCCTGTAATCCCAGCGGCTTGGGAGGCAGAGACGGGAGGATTGCAAGTTCGAGACTAGAGGCAGTCTGTGTAATTTAGCGAGACCCTGTCTCAAAAAAGTGGAAAAAAAGGTGGGCTGGGGGTGCAGCTCAGTGGTCCAGCACTTGCAAAGCATGCAGGTGTGAGGCCCTGGGTTCAACCCCCACTACCACAGAAAAAAAAAAAAAAAAAAAAGAAAGAAAGAAAAAAAAAAGATTCAGTAAATGTTGGGTGCTTCTTGTTGTTGTTAGGGTCTGTGGAGCCGGGTCTGACTCATAGTGACCCTATGTACAACAGAATGAAACATTTCCCTACACTTTACCATGCCCGTTACTATGTCAGTGCTTCTCTGCTATTCCTAGGGTTTTCAATGGTGGATTGTTTCAGGAGTGGATTGCCAGGTCCTTCTCCCTAGCCTGCAGCACTTGGTATTCCCGGGTGGTCTCCCATCCACATATGATCAGGCCTGACCCTGCTTAGCTTCCTACTTCAGACGGGATCAGCTGCCAGTGTGGTATGGTGGTAGACATCTGTTGGATGCTATTTCCATGTTTATTCATTGAATGCATGTTGACTGCTGAAGTGCCGAGAGAAGAGAAGCCCCAAGGGTCTGCCAGTCAAAAAGGCTGCAGGAGTCTCCCTTGCTTCCGAGGATAACAAAGCATCCTCTTCTCGCAGCATCATTTCTCCTCTGTGCGAGCCTCTTTGGCAAAAACTGGAAGAAGTCACGTTCTTTAATTCCAAACAGGAGTTGTAACAGAAGCCAAGACATCTATGTTCGTTCTTTGCCCATCAACGGGCTTTCCTGGGAAGACTCTAAAACCAGAAGGCTTTGGGCTCACCCAAAAGAGAGGATGGAAAAGTTCAACCCCCCCCTGGCATCCAGCCAACGCAGACAGCGCTCCTGGAAATATTTTATCTCTGAAAATAAAAATCAATTTAGTGGACATGAAGATAATGTAGTATTCACAGACATGCCATTTTTCTTCCAACACAATTCCCCCCGATGCTGCTA
This sequence comes from Pedetes capensis, assembly GCA_007922755.1. NCBI lineage: Eukaryota > Metazoa > Chordata > Mammalia > Rodentia > Pedetidae > Pedetes > Pedetes capensis. Next base: position 46,798 of record VMDO01014347.1, on the reverse strand, counting down.
AAGGGTTCGGTTGTCAGGGGCAAGACAGAGGAAGCATTTTTTTCCCCTTGGAGATAAATTATGAATTGGTTCTCACTCTATCAGCTCAGTGCTAATATATCACCAGCCATCAAGGTCAGGCATGACTTCAGCTCACTAACCCCCAGGGTGATAGAATGGTTAACAGCACAGGCTTTTGATTACAGAGCTTCAGCTTCGGTTGGGTCCCCCGCTTTAACGACGTGATTTACTTCATCTCGTGATGCTCCAATTTTCTCATGTGTAAAGTGGGCACAATACAACTGCCTCACATGGTCTTTGTCCACTCCACCGAACTCGTGCTTTTAGAAGGTGTTTTTCAGTGTCTGGTATTTTTTTTTATAGTGTTGCTGCTGTTAGGTTTACATGAGTGATTTTGTGAAATGCCCTGAGATCTAAAGTTGTGTGTGTGCTCTGTGCTTGGAGTTGTTGTTGTTAGGTGCTATTCAGTTGTGTCTGACTCATAGCGACCCTCATAGGGTTTTCAATGGCTGATTGTTTCGGGATTGCCTTGGGAGTGGATTGCCAGGTCCTTCTCCCATTTCTGCCATGCTGGGAATCAAACTTGGGACCTCAGAGACTGCAGAGCGGCGCTCTACCAACTGAGCTAAATCCCGGAGCTGTTCTTGGGGAGTGGATCGTTATTGTAGCTTCTACTGATACTTGAGGAAACATACTAGAGATGGCAAATCATTCTAAAACCATACTTCGAGGGATCTTTTTCTCTGACAATAAGAATAAAATGCCTACCTTTTCTGTTTAAAGTCAGAGTGGGATAAATGCTGGCTAGATTTGATTCAGAAAATCTGACTGCGATCCGGGTTCTCCCAATAGCTAGCTACATAACCCTAGGCAAATAATTTTCATTGTTCTCAGCCTGTTTCCTTGGTGATGAAGTTCCTCTAGGTTGGGGAAGGTGTTAAGATCAAATCCTGCTTGACTATGCATTGAAAATGCCCATCTTTAGGGAATCAATGTTGGTTTTATGGAATAGCCCAAGATCTCCCCCTTCGATGCTGTGTTTTGAATGGTTGCTGATGAAGACAAGAATCATTGCTATGTATCAGCCAGGCTACAAGCACCAAAGGTTGGGGGCTTGGCTCTCTCCTAACTGACTCTCATTTGTTGTAGGGACCCACCCTCTACGCATCTCCACTTTTCTTTGTGCACTGAAGAACTAAGAAGCTTTGTGAACCATAAGGTTGAACCATTGGGGTTTCTTTGCCTTTTTAGCCCCTAGTCCTGCTGAGCCAATGGGAGGAAGCGATAAGTAATCAGAGAGAGAGAGAGAGAGAGAGAGGGAGAGGGCACTGTTTGTTCCCAGCTTACCTTCCTGTTAGACTATGGTTTAGTGCTTTTGCTATGGCTTTGTGCACATCAAGATAGCTAAGCCCCTCTATCGAAGGCAGAGTTCCCACCAGAAAGGCTCAGTATATGGCCATACCTCTTCTCAGTCTACAGCTATACCACCCTGGCATCAGACAGATCCTGTCTGATCCCAGAAGCTATGCAATGTCGAGCCTGGTTAGTACTTGGATAGGAGACGGCCTGGGAACACTGGGTGCTGTAGGCTTGGGAGAAGGACTTGGCAGCCCACTCCCAAAAATCAATCAGCCATTGAAAACCCTATGAATAGCAGATAAATACAACAATAACATTGGGCCTGGCACAGTGTTGGATGTTGTTTTATCTGTTGTAAATAGGGTCCCTATGAGTCAGACCCAGATGAGTCCCTATGAGTCAGCCCCACCTAACAACAACAAAGTAAAACTAGTGTTTTATATTCATGTAAATAATTTACATTTTAAATGTTCTTCCCTTTTCTAGTGAACTAAGTTGCTGACAGGTATCATTTTCCCTCCACACAAGAGACCCTTTCAGCATTTCTTACAGTGCACATCTGTGGTTAACAAATGTCTTAGCCAGGCTCAGTGGTGCACGCCTGTAATCCCATCGACTCGGGAGGTGGAGGCAGGAGGATTGCAAGTTCAAGACCAGAGGCATTCTGCATAATTTAGTGAGACCCTGTCTCAAAAAGTAAAAAAAAAAATGGGCTGGGGTGCAGCTCAGTGGTTCAGCACTTGCAGAGCATGCAAGCGTGAGGCCCTTGGGTTCAACCCCCAGGACCAGAAAAAATAAGTAAATAAATAAAAAATCTTAGTTTTCTTTTCTGCTGAAAACACACATATTCCCTTGATTTTTTTTCTTTTTTCCCTTTATTGATAAATATTGGTAGGGTTGCCTTGATTTCTTAAAGAACATTTTTAAGGAATTCTGGATTGATACTTTTTCTTGCAACTTTTAAAAGTATTGCTCCATATTCTTGTGGCTTCCATCGTTTCTGATGAGAAATCAACAATGATGTCCCCATATGTCATAATTTTCCTCTGGGTGCTTTCCATATTCATTATCAGTGCTTTTTATAGCTTGATTATGGTATATCTACATATGAAATTCTTTATATTCATTCTGGATGGACTTTGTTAAATATCCTTAATCTGTAAATTTATATTTTCCTCCAAAATTTGGGAAACTTGTAGATGTTAGATCTTAAAGAGCATCACCATGGCTCATTCCTTCTCTCTGAAACGCCAATTCCACTCACATTAGATTTTCCCATATCCTCCCATTGACCTCTGAAGTTGCTCATTTTTTCCACATCTCTCTCTCTCTCTCTCTCTCTCTCTCTCTCTCTCTCTCTCTCTCTCTATATATATATATATATATATATATATATATAGTATGTATATGAAATGAGCTTCCTAGGTTGGAAGGCATTCAAGAAACAACTAGGGAAGAGATACCTCTTCAAAGTAGAGTTGATCTTGTAAAACTTGGCTTCCCAGAGAGAAACCATGTCTATCTAGAGAGTTCCCAATGAGAGACGGAGTCCGAGGTCGATGCAAACGCACAGGATTTATTGTTCCGACGCGGCGGGGTCTACCAAGCTCTTTTGAACTGGAGACCTCGAAATGCAAAAGCAAGGGTCTCTTATACCCATACAGAAGCAGAATTAGCAGGTTAATTGGTTACATTAGTTGACCTTTAAACTGATTAACAGGTTAATTGGTTACATTAGTTGACCTTTAAACTGATTAGCAGATTAATTGGTTAATACTGTGGTGCGTGTGCGAAGGGGGCCTTTAAACTGATTGGTTCAGGCAATAGAGTGGTAATCTAAAACAGTCCCAGACTTTCCAAGTTGCGAGGGGCCGGTTCACTCTAGGGGCAGTGGGGGAAAATTTTTACCTCATTCAACTTAGTGAGATCTATAAAATGGCTGCTCTATAGCTAAGCTGGGACCTTCAACCTTAATGATGGGAATGGAATGAAGCCCCTGGAACATCTTTGTGCTATGTGGCATGACTCAAAATGAGAAGAAACACAGTGGCTGCGACGCTGGGCTCAAACATAAAAAGATCATGCACCAGACACAGTTTTGGGTGGTGTTTCATTCTATTGCACATAGGATCACTATGAGTTGGATTCAACTCTGTGGCACCTAACAAACAAACAAACAAAAAAACTATATTTATAGTTGTTTCCAGAGTAATAGACTCAAACAAAATGCAAACCAAACATTATAACTTCCTTTGATAATAGTGCATTTAGTATTTTAGAGAGGGTGCATGAAATAAGGTATAGCATTTAATTTAGTCATTCATATAGCTTGGGAAATTTATGAAGGTACTTCTCAGTCTCTAACAACAAAATACCTCCAAGTTTGAAAAGAAATAAACTGACATCTTATCCTCTTCACTCCTTCCAAGACAAACCTCACTTTGTCTACTAGTCTGACTAAAAACCTGTCATCTCATACTGATGTTGCCACCAATGGTAACTATTAAGTCTGGAGAAAATAAAAATACAACTACCTGAAAGCACTGTGAAATGAAAATAGCAAACAGATACTTGAAGGGAGCCGTTATTTGAAAGAAGGAATCTTCATTCAAAGAAGCCTCTTCACTGAGAAATGCTTTCCAGGTGGCACGTCTTACCTAAAAAAACTCAACAACAACAACAATAATAGCATAACATTGATACTTCTGTGCTAACACTGACATGTGTATGCCAGGCGTCTTCCACAGTAGACATTACTGCAATCTTCATTGTACAGAAGAGGAAATTAAAGTGTATGGTGGTAAAACAAGAATGAAATCCATGCCATTTGTGAGTGGTAAATCCAGGACTCAAATCTCAGTCTCCCCGTGGATAATGGGATCCTACTTTTACTTGTGTTCTATAATGATACCAGTTCTTGTTTAAAATGTTATCTGCCTGAAGGTTTAGTGTGGGAGGAGCTAATAAACTTCTATCAAAGAAATATAAATTGGCCTTTGACTTGGATGAGTGACCAAATGCACCACTCCTTTTCAGAAATTTTGGCGTGGACCAGAACACCAATCTGTGTGTCCAGGTTGCAGTCAACAGGAGTTGATTGGCAGAAGTAAATTTGGTTCCCAGGGAGGAGGAGGAAGTTGCTGTTGAAAGTCTCTAAGACCTTTTTGTGGACCTCATAAGAAATTCCATTATTCCGGAATTCTAACATGATTGAAAACCCAGGGCATCAGTCACTTTCAGAAGCTAATCATATTCTTAACAGCCAGAAGAGTGTGACTTTGGCTCAAGATAGGTCAAACTTGTTTCTTTCCCTTTTGCTGGGGGTCGGGGTGGGGCAGGGGTGGTTTTAACTAGATTGAAAATAGCTATGGATCTGAAAGGCACTTGAATAAAACTATTTTTTTTTTACCAGTCCAACCAATGTCTTCATTAAAAAGGTCATTTTCTAAGCTTCTGCACATTTTCTTTCATCCAGACAAAAGAGACTGGGATGCGTTTTTTCTATAGCATTGTCTCACATGAAAATGATCTTAAGCCGGGCGCAGTGACGCACGCCTGTAATTCCAGCGATTTGAGAGGCAGAGGAGGGAAGCTTACAAGTTCAAGGCCAGAGGCTGCCTGATAATTTAGTGAATACTTCACTCAAAAAATAATGGGTTGGGGGTGCAGCCCAGTGGTAGAGCACTCACAAAGCAAATGTGAAGCCTTGGGTTCAACCCTCAAGCACCACAAAAAAGAAATGATCTCAGCATGCACAGAGGGTGTTTGACGAATCTAATTTAACTTGTTGCTTAGAAATCCAAGCTAGTTCATTTGAAGGGAGCTGTCCAAGGTTCTGAAGCCATAAGAAAAGCTGTGAAGAAGCTCACAATCTATTCAATTGGGCTCACTGAAAGAATAATAACTAGCATTTTTTTCCTTCTAGTTTTAGGAATAAGTTACTCTGTGAAATATCCAGCCTGCTGATGGAGTCATTTCATTCCCTGCAATGACCATCACATCAGAAGCCTGTCAGTATAGGAGGATAGAGAGAAAGAGGGGCAGATTACAGAGACCTGACCACTTCTCCCATGTGTTTGGATCTAGTCACAAAAATAATGAGCTTCCTACCAATTAGGATGTAAAATAATGCATGGCAATCATGTGTGTGTCTGGCATATAGTGTTTTCCTCCCTTTTCTTTTATAGTAATGGTGTGAGATCTTTTCTTTCTCCTTTTCCTTCTCCCAGTTGCTTATTTCTTCCTTCAATTCAGCCTGTTTTTTTCCTGGCTCTGACCTCTGTATCCAAAGACATTATTTATTGCACTGTGCCAGGTGCTTGGAATGCAATAGTAAACTCTTTTCCTGGAATTTATTTTCTAGTGGTTGAGACAGAATACCAAACAAATAGGGGCACAATTAACAACTTACCTTATGATGTGTTACCTGTATCACTCACTTGTTAAAGTTATAAGTTACAAATGACACCATTGCATACATGTATGTCATAGATAATTAATATTTACAAGGTTAAAAACTATTTTGGAAATATATACCACATTTAGCTCAGTTGACACTTTTCTTCCAATATGGTTTTTTTTTTTTGCACACAATGCATGTAATATAGAAATTATAGCTGGACTGTGTCCATCTATCTTTAAGATAACAATGATAAGATTAAATTTTTATTACAGAACAGAGTACTATTCCAACTGTCTTGTATGCGTTCCATCATGCAATTCTTTGCCATGTGTCTCTTTGTCTTACTGCAGTTGCTGCTGTGTAGATAAGTTAAACAACATGAGCAAGGTCATGTGATCAGTTAGTTGTTATTGGGTGCTGTGGAGTTGGTGTCTGACTCATAGTGACCCTATGTACAATAGGCAAAACACTATTGTCAGGATCTGCTATTCATAGGGTTTTCAATGGTGGATTGATTTTTGGGAGTGGGTTGCTGGGTCCTTCTCCCAAGCCTACAACAGCTGGTGTTCCCAGGCAGTCTCCCATCCAAATACTAACCAGGCCCAACCCTGCTTACCTTCTGATATCTGATGGGATCGGATGCCACAGTGGGACAGCTGCAGATGATCAGTTAGTGGAAGAATCTAAATTCAAGCCCAGGCAGTTGACTGCCAAAACATCCTCTCAATACCACTCCATACCCCACAGCACTGTGTCTTCCCATCTCTAATCTCACATCCAATTAGAAACCTAACTAATATGTTCAGTGTCTGGTAAGAGCAGGCTGGGAGCCTTCTGCATATTGCTATATATTTTAATTAACCGTATCCTCCCTGTCTTTTGAAAGCAAAGGTAACAACACACTGACTGTAACTCAGAAGGCTATGGGGCTGAGCAATCTCTGACTCTTTATGTGCTATCTCTTCAATACTCTGGAAAGCTGACTGTGCAGCAGGAATCCTTTGCTTATGATCAGTGCTAAATTAATTCTTAAATGTGTTGCTTGCACCTTTCAAATGATTTCCAGCTCAGGAAAAATCCCAAACATGTTGCTTCCTCCCTGGCAAATTTAGCTGCAGAAAAGTAGAAGAGTATGCAAACATTTAAAACACTTTATCCTCACAGAAGACACCAAGGAAATGTGTTGACTGGAAAGATGACAACTGCTTGCAAACATTAGCTCACAGTGATACATTGTTGTGACTTTTGTGAACTTGGATGCTTAGACAAGATAGCATCCTAACATTTCCTATATAAAGATAAATTCTACATGGCCAAATTGGGACACTTTCGAGAGTGTGGTTTATTTAATTATGATGTTTTAATAACCTTGAAATAATTGCCCAACTTAAACACTAGACTGGTAACAGGATCTCATGCTGTTGTTGTTAGGTATGGTGGAGTCGGGTCCAACTCATAGAGACCCGATGTGCAACAGAAGAAACCCTCTCCAACACTGTGCCACGCCTGGCACTATGTCAGTGCTTCTCTGCTGTACATAGGGTTTTCAATGGCTGATTGTTTTTTGGGAATGGGGTGCTGGGTTGTTCTCCTAAACCTACAGTATCTGGTGCTCCCAGGTGGTCTCCCATCCAAGGACTAACCAGGTCTGACCCTGCTTAGCTTCAGAGATCTGACAAGATCGGATGCCAGGGTAGTATGGCTGTAGACACAGGATTTTATGTTACCTAAATTATCCCATCCACCACCATCCTCAGAAGTAACCCCTAGTCTGTATTATGTGTTTCTCATTTTTCTTGGTTAGAAAGAAATGGCTCTTGTACACCATGCATACACAGATTAGTTTTATTCATTAAATTCTCTTAATAAAAAATTCATTAAATTTATTTATTTGAAAATGGTATCAAGCTGTGTCTTACATCTAGGACTTTCTCTCTAAAATTATGCTCCAAAATTGTACACACAGAGCTTGGCTTAGCATTTGTTTTCATTGCTATCTAGTCTTCCATTGAATGAGCATGTCACAAATTAATTATTTCCTTCTGTAATGCAGATTATTATCAATTTTGTTTGCTTGTGTATTTGTTAATTTTTCTTGTCTTTTTTCTGTAGATTTTTCACACCATAGTAAAACCTTTTTGCTTAACCCATCACCATGAAAATTTTTGTGTAGTTTTTCTAAAATTTTTATGCCGTCAGTTTTTGTATTTAGTACTGTGAGTCATTTTGAGTGCATTTTCATAAAGAGTGTTTGGTATAGAACAACTTGTGTTGTGTAGATGTTTAATTGCTTCCAATTATTTAGTGAAAAGTATATCCTTTCTTCATTGTATCCTTGCAACCTGTTTCTTATACTCTTTCCTTTATCACTATGATTCTAGCAATCACATCCAGCAGTTCTTTTTTTTGAGACTATAGTTTTTACTTCTAAAATTTCACTTAGTTCTTTTTAGAGTATTTATTGCCCGATGAGTCTATCTTCCTATTTATTTAACAATTGGTCTTCTCTATCTTGTGAGGCATGTCTATCATAACGGCTTTAAAGTCTTCCTTATTTTTCCAAAATGAGATCCTCCCAGAATTGGAATCTGTAGATTGCCTTCTTCCTTGAGACTTATTGAGATTGTAATGGTTGTTGTTGTTTTTGTTATGTTGTTGTTGTTAGATGCCATTGAGTTGGGTCTGACTCATAGCAACCCTATGTACAACAGAACAAAACACTCCCCAATTCTGTGCCAGGCACACGATCTTTATTACATGTAAGTCCATTATTGCAGCCACTGTGTCAATCCATCTAGATGAGGGTCTTCCTTTTTTTGTTGTTGACCTGCCACTCTCCCAAACATGATGTCCTCCTCTAGGGATTGGTCCCTCCTGACTACATGTCCAAACTATGTAAGACACAGTGTAGCCATCCTTGCTTCCAAGGAGCACTCTGGTTGTACTTCCAGGACAGATCTGTTGGTTCTTTTGGCAGTCCATGGTATAATCAATATTCATCTTCAGTGCTATAATTAAAAAGCATTAGTTCTTCTCCTGTCTCCCTTATCCAATGTCCAGGTTTCACAACCATATGATGAGACTAAAAATACCATGGCATGAGTCAGATGCACCTTCATCTTCAGTGTGACATCTTTACTTTTTGGAACTTTAAAGAGATCTTTTGTCACAGCTTTCCCCAATGCAATGCATCTTTTGATTTCACTGCTGCTTCTGTGGGTATTGATTGTAGAACCAAGTAAAGCAAAATCTTGGAAAACCTCAATCTTTTCTCCATTTATCATGAAGCTGCTTACTGACCCAATTGTAAGGATTTTTGTTTTGTTGATGTTGAGTCACAATCCATACTGAAGGCTGTGTTCTTTGATCTTCATCAGTAAATGTTTTAAATCCTCTTCACTTTCAGCAAGCAGAATTGTGTCATTTGTATAATGCAGATTGTTAGTGAATCTTCCTCCAATCATGATGCCATGTTCTTCTTCATAAACTCCAGCTTCTTGTATTGTTTGCTCAGCATGGACATTGAAGAGGTACAGTGAAAGGATACAGCCCTTATGCATACCTTTCTTGATTTTAAACCAGGCAATGTTTTCTTGTTCTATTTGAGCAACTGCCTCCCTGTCTTTGTACAGATTCTTCATGAGTACAATTAATCATTCTGGTATTCTCATTCTTTGCAATGTTATCCATAACTTATTGGGATCCACACAGTCAAATGCCTTTGCATAGTCAATATAACATAGATGTTGTTGTTGTTAAGTTCCATCAAGTCGAGTCCGACTCATAGCGACCCTATGTACAGCAGATCGAAACACTTGCCGATTCTGTGCAAGGCAAATGATCTTATTTATGTTTAAACCCATTGTTGCAGACATTGTGTCAGTCCATCTGGTGGAGGGTTTTCCTCTTTTGCGTTGACCTGCCACTCACCCAAACATGATGTCCTTCTCCAGGGATTGATCTCTCCTGACTACATGTCTGAAATATGTGAGATGCAGTTTGGCCATTCTTGCTTCCAAGGAGCACCCTGGTCACACTTCTAGGGCAGATTTGTTGGTTCTTTTGGCAGTGCATGGTATATTCAATAGACGTCTCCAGCACCACAATTCAAAAGCATCAATTCTTTTTCTGTCTCTCTTGTTCAATGTCCAGCTTTCACAACCATAGGATGTGACAGAAGATACCATGGCATGAGTCAGACGCACCTTCATCTTCAATGTGACATCTTTGCTTTTCAATACTCTAAAGAGATCTTTTGCCACAGCTTTCCCTAGAGCAATGCGTCTTTTGATTTCTTGACTGCTGCTTCCATGGGTGTTGATTATAGAGCCAAGCAAAGCAAAATCTTGGACAACCTCAATCTTTTCTCCATTTATTGTGAAGTTGCGTGCTGACCCAGTCATAAGGATTTTTGTTTTGTTGATGTTTAGTTGTAACCCATAGTGAAGGCTATAATCTTTGATCTTCATCAGTAAATGTTTTAAATCCTCTTCACTTTCAGCAAGCAGAGTGGTGTCATCTGCATAACGCAGGTTGTTAATGAGTCTTCCTCCAATCTTGATGCTGCATTCTTCCTCATAAAGTCCAGCTTCTCGGATTATTTGCTCAGCGTATAAATTGAAGAGATAGGGTGAAAGTATACAGCCCTGATGCACACCTTTCTCAACTTTAAACCACTCAGTGTTTCCTTGTTCTATTCGAACAACTGCCTCCTGGTTCATGTACAGATTTCTCATGAGCACAATTAGGTGTTCTGGTATTCCC
>VMDO01014347.1:0-32500 GCA_007922755.1 Pedetes capensis | reverse complement strand
TGACTACATGTCCAAAAGATGTTAAAGTAGAGCTAGTAATATCTTATTTCCTTCTCAGCATCCAAGTCTAGAGATTTTTGGCTTCTCTTCACCCACATTTTGAACAAGAGGAAAAGATTGCCTTCAATCTTTTACCCAGATATGTTCCAAAGGTGTCTCTCTCCTTCTTCCTTGTTTCGCAACATGAAAACCTTCAACACAGACTGGTCAAGGGATTCTTTACTGGTCTTATATTTTTTTCACCCTAAATCATTAGGAAGTAACAGAACGAAATCAATCCTTGAATTTGAAACCAGAAAAATAGTGTGTTCTGAGTTTCTTAAAAAAAAGCAAAAACAAAACTTGCCTTCTCGTGAATGGAGTAAAGATTTCTATTTCTTCATCTCTTGCTATTAATATTAAGATCCAATCACAGGGGTGGGCTAGGGGGAGGCTGGGCTTGAGAATATCTCTCTTTGCTGAATAAGTGACAAAAGCTAAAAAGTAGTCATTTAGGAAACTTAAATGTGACAGTGGATGATAGATGGAGGTTGGCAAGGCTGCCAAATGAGAAACATTAAAATCATATATTGGAACAGATCAAGCTTTGTAGTCTGGTTTATGTCAGTAAGTTTCTTTTGATACGTCAAGTCCCCATTGGTCTGGAACTCCAGACTACTTTGAAGAGGGATTTTAAAAGGAATGTGTTTATTCTGAGGAATGGAGGGATGCCTTCTGCCCCACGCAGCCAGCGTTAAAATCAAACTGAAGGTGCCCCTGTGTGCGTGCTGTGGCATCTTCCTGTGCCTGGCACTGCGGGGCTCCACAGAGGCTTAGAAGCTCTAGAGGAGTTTTCAGAACCAGAGCAAACACCATCTCTTCCAGGATGGCCTTCTGATGCCTCCAGCGAGGTGCAAGCGGCCTCTTTCCAGGCCTCCGCTCCCTGTCTGAACCCATTGGGTGGCACTTGGCGTGTCCTCTCTCCCTGCCAGTTCATCTCTGTGGCGCTTTCTCTTCCCAGCTAACCCGCGAGCCTCTCCAGGGCAGGAGTTGCCATTGCTGCATCTTACATGTAGGGTATGGACGACAGCTCTGGGCTTGCAGCCGTCGTCTCCCATCCCACCAACGTGACCACCTCATCATGTTGCCACACTTCACTCTCGCTTCATGTCCACTCATCTTGAAGCAGTTATGATTTTCTCCCTTTTTTCCCTTTCCGTATCGTGAGTTCTCTGAGGACAGGGCATGTGTCTGCTTTTCCTTGGGAATCCCAACCACCCATGCAGGTCTGAACCATCATGAGCATCTGACAGACACCACGGAGCCAGTCAGAGAGTGCCAGGCACTCCCTTCTTGCACCCAAATGTCCATGGACTTGGAGATTTGGCTCTAAGGAGCTAAGTGTCCTGGAAAAAAAATCAATTCCCTCTCTGCAAAGGTTGAATCATGCAACCTACAAGATTCTTTCTACCACTAATGTTAAATAGTTGCATTTGCTCAATTACTTTTCTCCATCAATAGAGACGATAATACCATTGGATCAGCAGGGGCTTTACCTCACATAGTTCATCTCTGTGTATACATTCATCATTATTATTAAGATGCATGGAGACAGATACTTGGAAGGGAAAAAACATGCTTAAGGAAGACTGGGGAGTCTTTTCAAAGCTTATAGTGTCATGGGTGGACTATGTGTTTCAGAAGAAGCTGGGGCATTAGGCCATCCAGAATGTCCCCTCTTGCTCTCCCCCAAGAAGCCTCTAGAAGGCATCTATGATGCTGGAGAAAGAGGGTGTGGCAGAGGAAGGGGTTCGGTTTTCCTCTTCTCCCTCCATCTATTTAATTTGCCCCCTCTCAGGAATGCATTTATAAGGACATAGTCTTTGTTAGGACATCTGAACCTGTTTGTCCTCCTCCAACCAAGACTACATTGTTTATTTGGAGAGCTGTCACCCCAATCTTAAGCCATATCTCTGGAGTTTTCACAGTGCTCTTTCAGAGCTGGTCAGCAGCTTTTGTAGCCGGGCTGATATTGACCATATTCAGCAAGACGCTATGGGACACAGCCTTGGGAGGCTGAGGCAGGAGAGGCTCCATGCCGGAAGCAGCCTGTGCAGCTTGGTGGTAGGGCACTTACCTAGCATGAGAGAGGTCCCTGGATCCAACCCCAGTATTACAATAGACAGAAAATAAATAAGAAAAATATGTGCTGTAATGTCCTGGGGCATTATTTCTTTAACTCATTTCACTAGGAATTGTGTTTTTGAGCAATGTAGAACCCTTCCATGTGGGTTTGTTATTAGGTGCTATCAAGTCAAACCTGACTCATGGTGACCCTATGTACAACAGAAGGAGACACGACCCAGTACGGTACCACGCACATGATCTTTTCTTATTTAGGCCCATTGTTGCATGTCACTATGTTTTTTTCTCATTTTGAGTCATGCCACACCAGCATAAGGAGGTCTCAAGGGCTTTTATCTATTCCTGTCATTAAGATCAACTCTACTTTGAGGAGGAAACTCCCCAGTCATTTCTTGAATGTCTTCCAGCCTAGGGGGCTCATTTTCTGGCACTATGTTTGACAGTGCTTCTCTGCTATTCATAGGGTTCTCAATGGCCAATTGTTTGGAGAGAGGGCTGCCGGATCCTTCTCCCTAGTCTGTCTTAGTCTGGAAGCTCAGTGGAAATCTGCCCTGCTGGTATCTGAGATACCAGTGGCATAAATTTCAGCATCACAGCAACATGCAAACCCCTGCAACACAATAAGCTGACAGATGTGGGGGTTCCAGATGGGGACTCCACTAGAATAGTAGGAGCCCAAGTAATGACAAAGTTTACATTTTTAGAGCAGTTTTCTGGCTTGGCCTTTGCAAGGGAGATGATGCATATAGGTTTCAGAGCCCAGAGTGCAGGATCCCAGATCAGACTAGCAGTATATGAATCCATGCGTAAGATGAGACCGTCACTCAACTTCTTGGGCATCTGCTTTTAAATCTGTTATATCAAAATAGTAATAGCAAATACCTCCTAGGGTGGTCATGAAGATTCAGTAAAATGAAGGTGGCATTTTCTAATGTTCTCTGGCCTATCAGGAAAACCAGGTTCATTTCAGCTGTGGGTATAGTATATTTTATTCCACTGCATCATCCACACCTATTAGACATATATTAACCTTGGCATGTAATCATTTAGGAAGCTAACACTGGAAGGGGGGAAGAGGGTTACCTGTGTGATACAGGAATTGCATGGCCCCAGGTTTTCTTTTCCACATTTAGAGTGCTTTCACTGCGCCCGGAACAATCTTTCTGTCTAGTTGTTGCTGTTACACTGAACCAACACTGTGGGATAAGCTGAAGGCAGGGAATACACTGGAGCATGGAGAAGGGATTGATTATGAGAGAAGAGAGAACTGTGTGCACAGGGCATGTATCAGATAGGAATTAGGTAACCAAATACAACCCCTTCTTATTAGATTACAGCCCAAAGCCCTAGGCTTCTAAATTCCCCTATAAATGCAAACCAGATATTCAGAGGACTCTGAATTCCTCGAAGACACTGGGAGTCCATAATACTGCTGAACAGAAGGTCACTCAGCTATCGATAAATAGGTTTGTTTCATTGAAACTGTGCCATCATTTCATTCTGAACGGTGCTGGGTGGCTGATCCAGTGGTTTGTCTGCTGCTTCCTAATTAAATTTTGGACAGAATGCCTGCTTTGTCTGAATGGAATCCTATAATGACACTCACAGTCACCACCATCTGAGGACCAAGAGAGAGAGTCAGGAAAAGAATGTTCTGGAAAAGCACAGCAATGTTTCCATGCTGCCTTTAATACCATTGGCTGAAAGGATGAGGCTTATGTTGTTGCAGAGAGGATGTGGAGTGGTATGCTCTAGGGAAAAAGGAAGAGATCATCCCCTTCAGATTCCTGCTCCTGCTTCTTTGCAGAGTTATCTCAGTATTACTTGTACCATGTTAATATCAACACTGGCCAGGTGAAACTGCCTAATAGCAAGACAGGAAATTTCAACAAACTGTAGGAGTTTCAGTTACTATACTAGGATAATTATATGGTAATAGTTATTAGCTGTTTTCACAAATTAAACATGTAATAAGCACACCATCTCCTTAGTCTATCCAATTTAATACTAAACTTTAACTGACATAGATTATATTATTTGTTTGCTTACTTAAATATATACTGATTAAAAATATAGTGCCTAGCTCTATTCTATGTACCTTGAAAATATTAACAGAAGTATATACTGTTATTATTGTAATTTTACAAAGAAAGATGGAGCCAATTTTACTTTAAAATTTGTGTTCTTAACCACCACAGGATGCTTTCTCTTAGCTTAGTACAATCTAATGCTGACCTTTGGGGCTGAGGTTTAGCTCAGTCGGTATAGCATTGCTCTGCATTTCCAGAGGTCCTGGGTTCGATCCCCAGCACTACCAAAAAAAAAAAAAAAAAAAAAAAAAAAGGAAAGAGACCTGGCAGCCCACTCCCAAAACAGTCAGCCATTGAAAACTCTATGAATAGCAGAGAAGCACTGACATAGTGCCAGCCACAACACAGTGTCGGGAAGTGTTTTATTCAGTTGCTATGAGTTGGTCCCAACTTGACAGCACCTAATACTACAACCATACTGACATTAGCTCATATATGGGCTTGAATAATGAAATAAAAATACTAGTAACAATGATGAAAATCGTTCATATTAATTGGGTGTCTGCTACATGCCAGACATTTTGGCAAGAGTTATGTTTACGCCAGTTTTATAGATTTCCACAAAAAATGAGCCTTGGCTCATTAAGATTAAGAATCTTGCCATGTAGAGATGGGCTGGCTAGTATGTTATGTGATAAAGGTGTGAGTTATTAGCTAATATATATTAAAAAGGACTTTGAGTTCAACAAAGTGTGGGAAACACTGCATTTTTCCCCCTGAAGTTAAACAAACTTCTTTATTCTGAGGTATTGTTTTTCAGCTGGGGTTGATTTTTCTGAAGGCACACACAGGAGACATTTGACAATGTCTGGAGACATTTTTAGTTGTCACAACTGTGGGGGTGCTACAACACCTAATAGGTAGAGTCCAGGGACTTTTCTAAACACCCTGCAATGCACATGACATTTCCCCACGAAAAGGATTCCCTGGTGTCAAATGCCTATAGCGCTAAGATTGAGAAACCCTATGCTAACCCTTCCCAGAACCCTTCATCTGTTAATGTGTGTCATGAGTTTCCAAAAGTGGAGAAAGGATTTCTTCAGAGCCTTCTCTACCCCCAGCACATGGCTAAATGATTGGTGCAATGAAATTTTTAAAAGAAGTCCAAAACATCCATCTATCCATCCATCCATCCATCCATCCATCCATCCAACCATCCATCCAATTCATTCATTTGTTCAAAAAAATGTTTGCTCAGTTTCTTCTTTAAATGCATGGCCCTAGGCTGGATCCAGGGCTGGAGTTTCGCTCAGCTGGTAGAGCACTGCTCTCCACACTCTGAGGACTCAGGTTCAATCTCCAGCACTGCAAAAATGGGAGATGGATGTGGCAATCCACCCCCAGAGCAATCCCCAAACCATCAGCCATTGAAGACCCCATGAGGGTCACCATGAGTTGGATCTAACTCGACAGCACCTAACAACAACAAAGTTGACTCTGGTAAGACAAAGGTAACAAGAAGACCAGATTCCTGTTCTAGCAGAGCCGATGTCCTGAGAGGTGAGACACGAGGGGGAAACAGGCTAATAATTAAAAAAATTAAAATACCAACAGTGGTGAAAAGTATTCTGTAATGAACAAACAAGTCAAGGATGGAAGATACTGCTGGAGAAGGTGAATATAGTGTCTTAATTAAGGAACTCAGAAGACAGACTGCCAGGTCATATTTTGGTTGAGACTGAAGGAGGAGGCAGAGTCAGTCATGGGAAGATCTGGGAAATTTTGTTCTATGCAGAGGTAAAGAATCTGCCCATGTGGATGAACGTAAGGCAGAGGTGGCTGCTGTGCAGCGAGAAATGAGGACAAGCTATGTGGCACGAGGTCAGAGGTGCCAGCGCAGATCAGAACACACCCAGTCTTGCAAGCCAAGGAGAGATAGAGCCTGGATCTGAGCTTAAGGAATGAGGAGAGTCAACCATGGGGCTATGTCACCTGATTCACATTTTACAAAAGGAGCTGTTGTTGCCAGAGGAGAAAGAATCAATAGAATCAGAAGGGCAGTGGAGGTGAGCCCGGGTGAAGCACACAGGACAGATGGTGTGCTGCCGGCGCTGGGGTATAGACAGTGTGTGAAGAGAAGTCACCAGGTCTGAGATAGTTCGGACATAAAACTTCCTGCGCTTGCTAAGGTATTTGGTATGGGAATAAAGCCTGAGAAGGAATCAAGGGTGACTTCTAGGTTTTTGCTTTGACAGCGAGGCGGGTGGCGGCACATAGGGAACAGAATCACCTCTTCCTGAGAAGGAAGAAGTCAGACAGGAGGGAGGGGGAGGAACAGCTGCTGATAGGGACCTGTTCAAGGGGGGCTGCTAGTTCTCACCACCTGCTTTTGTGCAATCCTATGTGTCTAGTTTTGCCTTGGTTGGCTGGAGTTCCATCCAAGAAATCATTGCCCAGACTAACGTCATGGAATTTCCTTTATGTTTTCTTCTAGCAGTTCTGCAGTTTGAGGTTTTTCGTTTTCGGTCTTCTATCCATATTGAGTTGATTTGTGTGTATGGTGTGAGATAAGGGTCCAACTTCATGCTCCCACATGTGAAAATTTAGTTTTCACAACACCCTTTATGGAAGATGATGTCCTTTCCAATTATGTGTTCTTAGCACCCTGGTCAAAAATCCTTATAAAGTTCTAGGATGCAGACAGGTTACCTCACATTTATACTTGCGACTCGACTCTGTACACTTATTTGCCCTTAATTCTAACTGAAGATAGAGATAGATTTCTCCCATGCATATATGTTTTGAGGCTGATTTTTGTTTGTTAGGTTTATTTTGCTTTTGATTTTATTTGCATCTCTAAAGACTTTGCATTTTTAACCATGGTGACTTAAAGAGCAATAAATACTCAGGATGAAACAAACCATTGGTATTTCTTTCCGATCCACATATCTTTTTCCCCTGGAGTACAAAGGCACTAAAGTCCTCCTTTCCCCTCCGAAGCTCTAAAATATATTGCACGCAAGCCGAGGCGAGGCACATGAAGAATTCATCCGCCTCATCGCTTTTTTTCTAAAGGGTGATCAGAGACACATAAAGTCTTCATGAAAGATGGATGGAGGCAAACGCTTCCAAGTGGGGAGGAGCCCTTCCCATGATGAGGTCCAAGGTGAGCTGAAGAAAATCGTTCCTGGACAGGGGCAGCAATACAGAGCTTGTCATCGGCCAGGAAAACCAGCTGTATCTCTGCACATGGGCAGGAGAAGAACAGCCAGAAGGCCAGGTGCCGCTGTGGGGAAACAGAGGCTGAGGGCATGGCTTCCAGGGATGGTCTTGGCTGGTGGAGAAGGAGAGTCACAAAAGGAAATGAGTCTTTCGCTCCAGGATACTTCCCTTTGCCCACACAATCTGCCACTTTCAACACACACACACACACACACACACACACACACACACACACACACACACACGGGGGGGGGGGCACATCTAAAGCATCACGAGGAATGAAAACCAAGAGACAGGGAGGCAGGAACAAACAGAAGAAGGGCTGTTACATTCCCTTCACCTCACAGCCTCTTTGTGTGCATGCTGTCCCCACATCACAACATGCTTTGAGGACGGAGTCCCTTTTGGAGAAGCTAATTATAAAAACATGGTCTGGCATGGAAGGGAGGAGATGGTTCCAAGTCATTCTGAAGCGGGGTGCCAGGTTCTTTGCAAGCTTCAATGTGTATGTTAAAATTGCCAAGCCTCTCCTGCCCACCATTTCTGTTCTCTGCATACACCTGGCTGCAAAGGAGAGTGCTATTTTAGAGAACAGAAAGAAAAGACAGAAGGAGAGGGATAGAGAAAGAGAGTTTAAAACGCTTCTGCAATGCGACGAAGGGCTGGGTTTAGCACAGTTGGTAGAGTGCTGCCCTGTGTTCTCTGAGGCCCTGGGTTCGATCCCCAGCACTGCAAAAATGGGAGAAGGATGTGGCAGCCCATTCCCCAAACAATCAGACATTGAAAACCCTATGATTAGCAGAGAAGCACTGACATAGTGCCGAGCATGGTACAGTGTTGGTGAGTGCTTTGTTCTGTTGTACATAGGGTTACTATGAGTCAGACCTGACTTGATGGCACCTAACAACGACAATAAGTAATCTAGAAGTGATTTAAAGTACAGGAGAGTATATTTATCATTATATATAAATATAACACCATTTTATATAAGGGACTTGAACATCCTCAGATATTGGTACCCAAGGAGGGTCCTGGAAACAGTTCCCCATGGCCACTGTAATTAAGGAATCTTAATTTCTTCAATCTACAACAAGTCCCACTTTGTTGTTGTTGTTGTTGTTAGGTGCCATCGAGTCAAGTCTGACTCATAGTGATCCGATGTACAACAGAATGAAACACTGTCTGGGTATCTCACACATTCCGTGTATATATACCACATTTTCCTCTTCCACCCATTTGGTAATGGACACTTAAGTTCCTTCCATATCTTAGCTATTGTGAATAATGCTGCAGTGAACACGGGAATAGGTATCTTTTGGACATACTAGTATATTTCCTAGGACTAGGATTTAGCTCAATTGGTACAGTGTTGTGCTGCAGTCTCTGAGGTCCTGAGTTCAATTCCTAGCACCCCAAAAATGGGAGAAGGGCCTGACAATCCACTCCCAAGGCAATCCCGAAACAGTCAGCCATTGAAAACCCTATGAGTGTTTCACTATGAGTCAGATACGGACTCGACAGCACCTAGCAACAACAACAACAACAACAAGTATATTTCCTTTTCATTGAATATTATTCTAATAATCGAGTGACTAGTCTTATGATAGTTGTATTTTTATTTTTATTTTTTTTGCAGAATTCCTTACTGTTTTCCACAATGGCTACACTAACTTACATTCCTGAAAAGAGAATGGGAGAGTTCTGTCTTCTCCACATCCTCAGTAACCCTTATCCTCCATCTTTCTGATAATAGCTATTTTAAGAGGTATAAAGTGATATCTCATTATGAGTTTAATTGCATTTCATGCCAAGTGGGGTGGTACACACCTGTGATCCCAGTGACTTGGGAGGCAGCAGCAGAAGGATCTCAATTTTGAGGCTAGGGATAGCCTGCATACCTTACCAAGACCCTGTTTCAAGATAAAATAAAAAAATAAATAAAGGGGCTGGTGTTGCAGCTCAGTGGTACACTGCTTACAAAGTATGTGTGAGGCCCTGGGTTCAGTCCCCAAACACAGCCAAAAAAATGCATTTCTCTGATGATGGCAGAGAACAAGTGTTTTTTCATATACTTGCTGGACGCTTGTATGTTTTCCTTTAATAAATGTCTATTCTTATGGTCGTTTGCCCTTTTCTTAATCACGTTACTTGGTTTCTTACTAACGAGTTAAGTTCCTTATATATTTTAGATTATTATCCCCTTATCAGATACAAGGCTTGCAAACATATTCTGCCATTCTATAGATTGTCTATTATCTCAGTTTTAAACAAATCCTATATGACTACTTTTGGGAGGACCTGGCAGCCCACTGCCAAAACAATCAGCCATTGAAAACCCTATGAATAGCAGAGAAGCACTGATGTAGTGCCTGGCATGGTACAATGTTAGGGACTATTTCATTCTGTTATACATGTGGGGTCACTATGGGTTAGACAGGACTGGGATTTAGTTTGGTTGGTAGAGTGCTGCTCTGCACTCTCCGAGGTCTCGGGTTCAATTCCCAGCACTGCAAAAATAGGAGACGGACATGGTAAGTCACTCCCAAAGCAATCCCGAAACAATCAGCCATTGAAAACCCTATGAGGGTCGCTATGAGTTGGACCCAATTCGACACAACAACAACAACAACAGTGGGTTAGACCTGACTTGATGGCCCCTAAAAGCAACAACAACAACCACAACAACAACAACACGACTACTTTAGCTGCATTCAACCTGACCAGGGCAATGCAGGGATGTTGGCTGAGTGCTTAACCTCATCATTTCCTGTCTTCACACTGTGAAAAGGTAACATATGGTACTATTGGGCATTTAATACATATGCTGTTTTAGACCAATACTGCTCATTAGAAATTGCATGGTGGAGAGGATAGAGATACTTTTTGTATCTTCTCTGATCAATATGGTACCCCTAACCAAATGGGGTTTTGAGCCCTTGAAATGTGGTTAGAATGGCTGAGGAAGCAAGCCTGCAATTTTATTACATTTTGATCCACATAAATTCAAACAGTGTCCTATGACTTGTGTATGTGATACCCAACAAATTGAGGGCTCAAGCGCCCAATCCCTGCATCAGAAAGGGCTCTGAAGGCTCAGAACTCACAAGACCGACTTTGCCAATTGATGTGTGTGTTCTACTCAAGCAAGTTAGAGAACAGCTCTGAACCTTGCTCTTCTCTTGTGTACCACAGGCACAATGGCCCCTTCTCCACTTGCCTCGTGTTATTATTATAGGGCTGAAAGCAGTTATTTTTGTTGTTGTTCGGTGCCATCAAGTCGTGTCTGACTCATAGTGACCCTCATAGGGTTTTCAATGGCTGATTGCTTCGGGATTGCCTCGGGAGTGGATTGTCACATCCTTCTCTCATTTTTACAGTGCTGGGAATTGAACCTGGGACCTCGGAGATGCAGAGCATCGCTCTACCAACTGAGCTAAATCCCAGGCCCAAAAAGCAGTTAAGGAGGAGCAAAGTATCCAGCCAAAGACAGTGCTTCACATAATATAAAGTTGAAATAGGAAGGTCCCCTGAGATGAAGTAAATTTCCTTCACATTAGTGCTTATTTTAGCCTGTGGGAGGGCTTTACACACCACACTGAGAGTTTACCCTTTTAACACAGTTAAGTAGCTTGTTCTTCTACTAATCTCATTTTTTAAAATGCAGAAACCAACACTCAGAAAGATTAAGCGACTATCTCAGGTTCACATGTGGAGCCATGGGCCTGGTATTTTGATGCAGGCAGTTGGAATCTAAGTCTTTATTTCCATAATGACTCCCTAAAGCGCCTTCTGACTCATTGGTGACCTCTTTAGCACCCATACATCATTTCCTACTATGCTGCCTAGAAGTCCAAGCCTGAGGTTTCGATTGGTTGGCCTTGAGCAGCAGGTCTCCTCTCCCTGGTCCTATGACACAGAGGGGCCCATGAAACCCTTCAGGCCAAGGACAGTCTGACATTCACTGGAGAGTGTGAGTGGAGATGCTTCCCATTTTGTGTGTTATAAACTAGGACACTCATAAACTTGGTTAGTGCTGACAACCATATTGTAACCAACATGGCGCTCGAGGTAGAATTGAGATACTTGCTAGGGAAGAAGGTAGAGTGGAGTGATGTGACAAGCATTTGTCCCTGGTGGTGTGGGTGGCGTGGTTTATACAACTTTACTTGCATTCCATTCCAGGGTTGGGCTTTCCAGTTTTGCTGAATTACTTTTTAAAAACAACATAATTTGTCTCTTGTGATTACCACTAGCTGGTGGATTGTTATTACTAGCAACCCAAAGTCACTGATATATTCCCATACCTTGCCCAAACTCAGAGCTTGACATTCCAGAGTAAAATCTCCATCCCTTGTAAGGCAAAGTTTAAAACTACTAAGCAAACAAAGCATTGCTCCGAGCTCAGGAACACGACTCTCTGCTCTGCCATTTGGAATGAGGCCCCCGTAACAAGGGATAACGGATTAGCTCTGCAGCGAGCAGCAACAGTACATTAAAAGAATATTAAGGTTGTGACAGGAAACCATATCAGTAAAAGCAATTCCTAGGGAAGGGAGAGGCACCATATGCACAGCCCACATTTCGATGCAAGGGCTGGAGGCGGGGCAGAATTAGGGAAGGCATTAACGAGACTCCCCACTGTGCCAGGAGTTAGGAGACATATGGAGCCTTTGCCCCGAGTGGGGAGCTTTCATTTCTCTTCCTTTCCATCTTCAGGCTCTTCCTTGGCAGGAGACAGCAAGAACAGCTGAACCAGCCTCAGCCATGTGGCTCCTTACCTTAGGGGGGACTCAGTGGGTCGTGTAGTGGAAAGAATGCTGGGTGGCAAGTTCTAAGGATTGGGTTCTATGCATGGTTAACTCTGGGACTTTGAGTAAATCACGTGAGCTTCCTGGCTCTAATTATTCCATCTGAAAAAAAAATAGAGGAAGGATACTCTTGACACAGCGAGACATCTGCTGCCCCTCCCCTAGCCTCCTAAAAGAGTCACCCATTCCCTTTCCTCTGGGACTACATCTACCTTGCATTTCCTCTATCTATGTTCTTCTCTCCCCACCCCCAAACACCCCACTTTAATTGTTGTTTTCAGCTCAAATGTCACCTGCTGTCTGAAGACGTCTCTGGCCGGGGTTGAATCTCCTTCTCACGTCTCCCTCTGGACCTCTCACACACACTGAGTGTCTGTTGCATCTCAAGGGGAGTTAAAGTGCACACAGATTTCCATTTTCCGCCTGACACACAGGCTCACCATTGAACCCCTTGATATCGGGAACTATGTTTATGCATCACTGTGTTCCGGGGCCAACTAAAGGCAGGGCTGGCATAAGGCAGGGGCTCCAGCGCAGACACCAACATAGGCTAGGGCCCCAAGCTGGGCACGGGGTCCTTCTGTGGCATTCTATTCCACTCGGCAGTGTGATTTAAAAGCTCCTCCTCTTCCTCAGGAACTTAGCCTTTGACCTTGCCCTGGGCCTTCAGAAGAGGACTCTGGCTCCTTCAGTGCGTCTCTGAAGGCGCACCTTTACCACTTCTCTTTTTACCTTCGCTCCTTTACAGCTGAGGGAAATGGGAAGACAGAACAGCAAAGGTATGAGTTATTGGGGACATTGTTGGGAAAGCTACATAGGGAAAGAGGGGAAGGGGTCTCGGGAGAAGGGGACCACTGAGGCTCACGTGTTAAATAGATTTGCTCTTCCCAATAGCAATGGGCCTGGGCATTGCCCTCTTCATTGATCAGTTGGAGTTCTCCATGTGAGGGGCTGAGGATGTTACGGAAGTCTCCTCGGAAACTCTAAAAGGAGATAGAACTTCTCTTCCAAACTCATTTTACCACAGAAAATAGAAGCCGAGGCTCACGTGAGCCTCTCTCATCCCTTCCTTCTTTTCCTCATAACCATGGAACAGGAAAGTCTCCTCTGCCTGGGGCTGTTCCCCTGCTAGCAATCTCCTGGGGACTCAGCTCTCCCCACTGCTCAGCCTCCTCTGGTTCTCTTCCACCTGCACTTTCAAGATTGGATGTCAGAGCCTTCATTTGCCATTGTTCCTGAGGAGGCTGTGGTCACCTTATTTAGTCATCAAAGAAATATACCTGATTCTCTGTCTTCAAGGTATTAAGGGATAAGTTAGAAAGAGAATGGAATGGGTGTGTTTCCAAACATACTTTCCCTGGCCCGATGAATCTCTTCCTTCTCCACCTTGCTGGCCTCATCTTTTGAGATGTTAATATAGCAGCAGCCAATCCCAAACTTCCCTCTGACCTCTGCTCTTTCCCATGCATAATTCTATCATGTGCTTGGACTGACCAATCACTAGCGACCATGTTAAGGGATAGCTTTCCGGTGAAGGAATTTCCCAATTGCCCAATCCAAGCAAACATTTGAGTTGCTAGAATTATAGATACAGTCAGGAATGTCAACTCATTGTCAGAACATCAGACTCTAGACTTTCCCAACCACATGATACCACCCACATAGCAAGGGGAAAAAGAACACGAGTTAGTGTAAGTCCTGAGGTCACAGAAGCTAAAATCCATCTCTGTTGGTGAATATATTGTGTCTGCTCTAATAGATATCCTTTGGATTAGGAGTAATACACAAGGAAAATATCCTTGTTTTTAGGATATGGACCGTGGTATTTTGTTTGTTTGTTCTTTTGTTGGCAAAAATGTAGAGGGTATCCAAAGAACAAGTAATTCAAGTAGCAAGACTTAGAATTACTCTAATAACAACCCAGTTATGAATACAGGTGTGATCCTCTTCAGTTGGTACAGATGGTAGGGGAGACACTCATGGGGCAATTTTGTCTCCATCATCCCTATGCTCTACTTATTCTCATTTCTCAACTTTGTTGTCTCTGCTTTTATGACTGAGTTATAGGACAGGTAACTATTCCAGTAAATGGCAATGATAACGAAGTGCCAAACAGTGGAGAGCTGAGGTCATGTATTTCCATTCTGAGCCTATCTTTCCCCAGATTTCTTAAAGTACATCACCCACTAAAAGTTCTCCCTCCATAATGGGAACATGATTAAACTGGCGATTTCATCTAGAAAAATTGTGCTAGGTGGCAAAGTAGTTTGATGTTCATCTTGTTGCCTTCAACAGCAATTTCACAAGGCTGCAGAATGCATCAGAAGCTTTAATCCAGGGAGAGGTATCGACATGTCTCCACAGCCCAATCAAAAATTTGAAGAGGGATCTTCAAAATTAGCCATTAGTTGAAGATTGCATTGCTGAAGAAATCGCTGGTGTGTGGTGCACAGCTACACAAGCTTCAGAGAAAGGGTAGCTGTGTATGGACCGAAGATCCCATATGACTTTTCTCTATTACGTCTTCATCTAGCACCTTAGTTCCATTTAAGGTAAGGAAACGGAGCTCCCCAGAGGTGAAGTGCTATGCTTAAGGGGTGACAGCAATGTTGAGTTAATGTTGTTGACCTTCTGGCTATGTCTACTCTTTATGTTTTGATGAAAGCTAGCAAGACTTCTAACTACCAGAAACTGCACTTCAGGATCTGAGGGGACTCTCCTTAGCCACTACTGTCCACTTTGATTGTGAGGTGGCCAGCTGGAAGACCTGGGCAATTAATATTGTTCTCAAGCAATGGTGGAAGACCTTGGGGAATTAATATGGCCTTAAACAATGGTGGAAGGAGGTTAGTGTTGGAATAGCCCGTCTACCTTGTCTATCCCCCACCTATGGTAACAACTCCCACACTGGCTGCCAGAGAGTCTGCAGGGAGATTAATTGTCCTATAGACATGCATCGTAATTGACTTGGTGACATGCCATGTACTGTCTAACCTGGTTTGCCTGACTCAGTTCTCCACTCGCTGCCAGGTATTTCTTTCAACTCCCAGTTAAACTACATGAGCTTGAGTTGTTTCTTCAGGGTCTGACAGCTGTTGTTGTTGTTGTTGTTGTTAGGTGCTGTCGAGTTGTGTCCAACTCACAGCGTCCCTCATAGGGTTTTCAATGGCAGAGTGTTTCAGGATTGCCTTGGGAGTGGGTTGCCACGTCCTTCTCCCATTTTTGCGGTACTGGAAATCGAACTTGGGATCTCAGAGACTGCAGAGCAGCGCTCTACCAACTGAGCTAAATCCCAGCCCAGGGTCTGATAGTAGGACACTGCAAATTGAGACGCTCTTATCTTCCCACTGCATGGATCCATCAATTACTTAGGCTGTGTTTTTCTTACTGATTTTCTGAGACATGTTTCCCTTAAGCCATCCCTCAGAGGGTATGAACTCAAAGCTATGCTGCCATCCTAGCTTGGCTCCCTACCTTGCAACTTAACAAAAGCATTCAGCTAAAACCAATCCAACCAACCAACCTTGATCTTATGCTCCTTCCACAGAAATATTTTTAGAAGCTAAGAAATCCTCCACTAGAAAAAAATATTTGGAATGCAGAGAGAGCTTGACCCTAAACACCAAATTCAAGTTCAAACCCAGTGACTCAAGGCAACAGTTGAATTAATGAAGCATCTGCCTTTTCTTTCTTTCTCTCTTTGCCTTTCTATTTTCCCCCCCTTTTCTACCCTTTTCCTTTCCCTATCTCTGTTTCTCTCTCTCCATCTCTCTCTCTCTTTACTGCTTTGTCCTGACTCTCTCATTTACTTCTCTTAAATGAATTGCCATAAGCTTTAACACTTAGAGAGATTGATTCTTTTTTTCAAACTTATTTTATTTTATTTATAAATGTTAGTGGGATACCAAGTCACAAGTCATTTGGTACATCAATTATGCATCTCTTAAATCAGTTTGGCTTACACATTCATCATCTGACATATTTTACAGGACAGTATAGACTAAAGAAGAGAAGAAAAAAGTAGAGATTTTAATTAATATGTAATGAGAATCGTATGCAATCATGGGTTATAGTCTCGTTGATTTTTTTTCCTTCCCTTTTTCATGTACTCATATAGCTGCATCCTGTATTTTGTCTTGGTAATTTGAAATCCAGGCAAGATTTCAAACCAGCTATTAGAAGAAGTGGGAGAAGGACCCAGCAACCCACTCCCCCCAAAAAAATCCACCCGCCATTGAAAACCCTATGAATATCAGAGAAACACTGGCAATAGTGCTTGATAGTGCTTCTCTGCTACTCATAGAGTTTTCAGTGGCTAATTGTTTTGGGAATGGGCTGCTGGGTCCTTCTCCCTAGTCTGTCTTAGTTTGGAAACTCAGCTGAAATCTTTCTACCACGAGTGACTCTACTGGTATCTGAAATACCAGTGGCATAGCTTTCAGCATGACAGCAACACACAAGTCCCCAGAGCGTGACAAGCTGACAGACACATGGGTGATGACATTTCCTAGATTCTTTTAATCTTCTCATTTTGCTGCTTTGGAATTATGGCTGAGAGAAGAAGGAAGTAGAATATTTTTACTTTGCCATTGTAAAGTTGGCAATCTTCTGGATTTTTAAAACTATGTCTGCCTTGCTATATCTTTTCCCATGAGCTAGTGATAATATCTGCCTCATTCAAGCCTATTTCCCTGGCACATGACTCACAGTAAGGACTGATTAAGTACTTGTTGAGTGAATATATTAATGAATTATTAAAGTATGATATAATTTGGAGTAAAAAGTAATACTGAATGTATTGGGGAAAATCTGCACAAATAGGTTAATTCTGGTTATCTCTGGAAGGCATGGGAAATGATTTACTTATTTCTCTTTGCCTTGAGCTACATACACATATTTCCTTTGTAATAAGAGAAAAGCACTTTAATAAAATTAATTGCAAAAGACATTTTAAGAAGGAACATTTTTTAAATACAAGGACCATTTCTCCTTGATCTCCCGAGATGGTCTCTATGCATTCTAGTGCCATGTCACTCCAAGTAAGTAAAGTATTCTTGCTGTATCAAGGCTCCTAGTGCGGACTCTCAAAATGATGCCAGTCATTAGATATAGAGGAATTCCTGCTGAATCTTCCTTGCAGTGAGGTAACTCTCTGGTCTCCATTTCATAGGGATGAACCAAGTATCATCTTACAGTGGGAGGAAAAGTGGGTTGGGTTGTAGCTCAGTTGGTAGAGTGCTACTCTGTGCTCTCTGAGACCCTAGGTTCAATCCCTAGCAACAAATAAAATGGGAAAAGGACCTAGCAACTCACTCCTGAAACAATCCCCAAACAATCAGCCATTGAAAACCCTATGAATAGCAGAGAAACACTGATATGGTGCTGGGCATGGCACAGAGTCAGAGAGAGTTTCATTCTGTTGTATATCAGGTCAC
Source organism: Pedetes capensis (assembly GCA_007922755.1). Lineage (NCBI taxonomy): Eukaryota > Metazoa > Chordata > Mammalia > Rodentia > Pedetidae > Pedetes > Pedetes capensis. The sequence continues at coordinate 14,881 of VMDO01014347.1, read as the reverse complement.
TATGAGTGGGACTCCACTCAATGGCACCTAACAACAACAAGTCAGACATTCTCTTGCCTTTTAGTGTATTAATTTTCGTTCATTTCCCCCTTAGAAATGTGAGGCTTCTGAGATCCTTATCTGTCTGCTTCATTGCTTTACTCCTAATACATCTAAGAAGTCATATTTCAACATGTTGATAGCACAATACATATATGTGATTGTAAATAAAGGAAGGAAGGATGAAAAAGAAAGGAAGGGAGGATGGAGGAAGAGGTGGAGAGAAAGCAGAGGTAAATTCAATACGTGGTCTTTTAGCTACAAATCTTAACTCCAAAATGAATCAAGACACCCTGAGAAATAAAGACTCTTCTGTTCCCTAACATCCTCTCTTAGAAGATAGTTCAAACTCTAAATAGCAATTTTCCCTGTTATATACATATTGTCAATTAACATAAATATGTAGTAAAAACTAAATGTGAATATAATGATTCATACTTAGCTTTCTTTGTTCACACATCACTGATAGGAAATTCCATCTGATGATCAAAGAAATGTGCAGCACTACCACTAGGACCTTGATTTTCATTTCTTTCTTTCTTTCTTTCTTTTTTGGAATCCTTGGGCTGTGAAAGTCACATATTTTCATCTTGGATTATTTCCTTTGAACCTGCAACATAAGAGAAATAGAAAGTACTGCCAATACTTTTAGTGTTTAAGAATCACACGGATAGTTGTACAACAATGTGAATAGACTGAATACTGCTGAGTTGTATACTTAAAAATAATTAAAGTGGGACGGGTACAGTGGCTCGAAACCATAATGTCAGCAACATGTGAATCAGAGGCAGGAGGATCACAGATTTGAGGTGTGAAGCAGCCTGTGTAACTCAGCAACATCCTGTCTCAAGACAAAAACTTTTAAAAAGCTCAGTGGTAGAGCAGTTGCAAAGCATGCATGAAGTCCTGGGTTCAACCTCCAAATACTACAAAAAAAAATACTTAAGGTGATATAGTAGAAGAAAAAAAGAGAATGAGAAAAAGATGGCTGTTCCCCTTGTCTCTTCTCTCTCTTACAGTAATGGCTGAAACATTTGTCAGTTTGGGTCCCTGAGTCCCCAGAGAAGACAGTCTTAGATGATCCTGGGGTGGAGGGAAGAGCACAGGTGCAAAGCAATCTTCATTGTTTTAAGCCATAAAAGTTGTTTTATTGTTTCTGCAGCAAAGCCTAACCCACACTGGCTAATATGTGGTAGTTACTTAGGGAATCAGGAGATGGGGAAAAATAGAAAGAAAAATCAATTCTGAGACTTGAACATGCTTGTAGGATAAATGAGGGGGTAGCTGGTTGGTGTCACCCCTGGGAGAAGCCAAGGGCTGTGATACTTCTCTACACCATGCATGGCACTGAACAGGTACACTGAGTGTGTGGTCCACACACTTCACTGTGGGGCATTCATGACAGACATCATCTTTGTGATCTCCATTCTGCCCACGTGGAATCACGTCTGGAGAAAACGGAACAGCTGATGGTCAAGAGTTTGAGTTGATTCAGTGCAGACCTTCATCCCATGCAGAGGGACAGGGAAATTATCTTGTATCCAGTCTCCTCATCTAGGAAATGGCGATCACAGGGGAATTTTCTTCATTAAAGTTGTTACAAGAATCTAGTGAATTACTGTATGTGGGGCCCTTGGCACACCATCGAAGAAGAGAGAGCTCCATTTTGGTGTGACCTTGCGACTCCTTCAGTTTTAGGAGGGAGCATCAAGCATGGAGTTGAAACCTACTGTTGGCTTCTTTTCACAATCATTTCAACAATGAGGGGCCACGAAGTTCTGCTGTCCTGAGAAGCAACCAGGACACCAGTGAACAGGATAAGCAATGAATACATTTCACTAATCTACCAGTTTTACTTCTCCCTGGACTGTCTTAGTCGGGAAGCTCAGCCTGGAAATCTACCATTGGTGGCCCTGCTGGTATCTGAAATACTGGTGGCACAGTGCCCAAAGTCATTAGCCATTGAAAACTCTGTGAATAGCAGAGAAGCACTGTCAAATACAGTGCCGCAAAATGAGCCCACCAAGGCTAGAAGGCATTCAAGAAACAACTGGGGAAGAGTTGTTTCCTCAAAGTAGAGTTGCCCTTAATGACAGGAATGGAGTAAAGCCCCCAGGGCATCCTTTTGCTGATGAGGCACTGCTCAAAATGAGAAGAAACACAGTGGCTGTAATATTGGGCTCAAACATAAAAGGATCGTGTGCATGGCATAGTATCAGGTAGTATTTTGCCCTGTTGTACATAAGGTTGCTATGAATCATATCCAACTCGACAGCACCCAATCATTATCATCGCCAGTTTTACAGCTAGTGTTGTTCAGTAGAAAACAATCTTATTTTATCATTAAAAAGATAATCATATGGATAAATTATTAAAGATCTAATATGAGCTGGGGTTTAGCTAAGTTGGTAGAGTGGGGCTCTGTGCTCTCTGAGGATCCATCTCCATCACCACAAAAATAGGAGAAGAACATGGCAATCCACTCCCGAAGCAATTCTGAAACAATCGGCCATTGAAAACCCCATGAGGGTTGCTATGAGTCAGACCCAACTTGACAGCACCCAACAACAACAAAGATGAGCTGAGTTTGAACCAACAAAGTTCTTATAACTGCTTGCTTACAATGTAAGGAAAGTAATGAAGAAATACAGAGAAAGAGTAGGACTGAGAGAAATTAGGGAAAAGGGGGGAGAGAGAGAATCTGGGAGGAGAGGCGAGGTCAGGAGAGGAGAGGAAAGAGCAAGACCCACAGAGAAGAACCAGGGGAAGGGAGAGAAGAAAAGAGGAGATTTCGAGAGGTGAGAAGCAGGGAACTAGAAGAAAAAAAAAAATCTAGGAAAGCGCAAGGTTTATTGACTAGTTGACAAAGCAGACTAAAAAATCAATAGTGTTTTCTCTGACACTTGAGATAACTTCCCAATGATGCTGGGCAGCTTGTGAAAGGAGAAGGGTCCCTTTAGCTGACAGCTTTTCTCCAGAACAAGTGGAGTTTTCTTTATGTTTACATCTCTCCAGGTGGGAAGCAGTGTAGACTGTCACCTCCAGGAAGGATGAAAGCCATCCTTTGTCACCATGCAGAGGACTTTGGAGCCTGGAGCAGAGGGTGGTAGAGTTAGGGGAAGTTTTGTTTTATTTTTTTCCTTTTTTTTTTTTTTTTTTTTTTTTTTTTTTTTTTTTTTTTTTTTTTTTTTTTTGCATCTAAAGTTTCTGTCCATGATTGATTCTGTCTTCCCTGCAGCAGAAACCTGATAGCATGGTAAGACTTTTGAAGATCATTCCCAACACTAGCTCCAAAGAGAAAGAACAACCAGACTGCAGTTTCTCCAACTTAAGCATGGCGCAGACAACTTTTAAGAGAAAAAGCAGTGAGTGAAAACTGTAGTCTCAACTCGTTATTTTTATATCTTCCGTTAAATATATATGACCCACAAACTAGGGCATACACTCTCGAGCTTGCCACTCTTATGTAACTATAAGATTTGAGGCAATTTTACAAAGTAAATGTGCCAGCTCCGATACCAATGAAATCCAAATTAACCAAATTCATTTGAAAAGAGATTTAAAAATAAATTGCCTTGATGAGGCTCCATAGTAGAAAACTGTGGCCTCGGATATAGCTCAACACTTCATCTCTCACAGTGTTCTTGTTCTCAGTGATAATGATATAAGAAACTCCTACTTCCTAAGAATTATATGGCCTGTAGCTATCCCACTGTGGCATCTGATCCTGTCAGATCGAAGGAGCTAAGCAGGGTCTGACCTGGTTAGTCCTTGGGTGGGAGACCGCCTGGGGATACCAGGTGCTGTAGGCTTGGGAGAAGGACTCAGCAACCCACTGCTAAGAACCAATCCACCATTAAAAACCCTATGAACAGCAGAGAAGCACTGATAATAGTGTTTCGCCTGTTGTATGTAGGGTTGCTATGAGTCGGATACCGGCTCCACGGCACCTAAGAGCAGCAGCAACAAACTACTACTGCCTGTAGCTGTGCCACGGTGGCATCTGATCCCGTCAGATCTCCGAAGCTAAGCAGGGTAGGGCCTCGTTAGTGCTTAGATGGGAGACTGCCTGGGAACACCAGGTGTTGTAGGCTTGGGAGAAGGACCTGGCAGCCCACTCCCAAAAAACAATCAGCCATTGAAAACTCTATGAATAGCAGAGGACTACTGACCATAATGTTTCCCTGTTGTATGCAGGGTCGCTATGAGTCAGATACTGACTCCACAGGACCTAACAACAACAACAAAAGAATCATATGGCCTGCAGCTGTACCACTGTGGTGTCTGATCTGTCAGATATCAGAAGCTAAGCAGGGCCTAACGTGGTTAGTATTTGGATGGGAGACTGCCTGGGAATACCAGGTACTGTAGGCTTGGAAGATGGACCCAGCAACTCCCTCCCAAAAAACAATCCCGATGTTTGAAAACCCAATGAATAGCAGAGAAGCACTTTCTTTTTGAAGGCTTTGGAGTGTAGATTTACTCTTCCTCTTTCAAGGATAAAGAAGCAAAGGCTCAGAGAGCGAAGGTACCACCCACCATAACACAGCAGGACTTTCCTCCGCTGTATTACTCAGTCAAGATGTGTGCGCAAGTGTGAAGAGGACTCGGGTGTTGGTGTAAAGCTGTGCTAAAGTTCAGTTGTTACACCAATAAAATCCAAATTAACTACGTTCATTTAAAAAGAGATTAAAAAATAAAAGGTCCATGTGTTAATATCTTTGTGCCCAGGGTAGCGTTATTTGGGGTTGGTGGAAGCTTTAGGAGGTATCGCATAATGAGAAGCCCTCAGGTCACTGGGGTGTGCTCTTGAAGGAGACTGCGGGACCTCAGTCCTTACCTCTGTCTCTTTAGCTTCCTAGCTATGACGCGAGCCCCTCTCCCCTCCATTTGTTCCCTGCTGTTGCTATTTGCCATGCTCACCAGAAGCTCAATGCAGTGGTCCCACCTTATCATGTACTGGCCCCTCTAAAACCATAGCCAACATAAACCTTTTCTCTGTATAAGTTAACTACCTCCAGTATTTTGCTATAGACATGGGTAGCTGGCTAACACAACCTAATTTCAGACTCAGACAATGCTGCAGGTGGGGGAGGCCAGGAGTATTGTGAAGCATGAGCCGGGGGACAATTCAGAATGTTTGTGCTGGGCCAAGTGACTCTACAAAGCAAGATTTAAAAAACCATACAACTTGGTGAAGGCAGCAGAAACTTTACTGGTTATTGACCTATGAGGATGGAGGAAAGAAAGAAGTGCACAAGAGAGGTCTGTGTGGAGGAAGCGAATGTGAATTCACACAAAGATTTAGCTATAGAACAGTGGCAGGCAACTGAGTGATTTAAAAATAGGGACTTATTTAAAGCCAGGCGAGGTGACTTACGTCTGTAGTAGAAGCTGCTCAGGAGGCTGAGGTGAGAGGACAGCCTGAATCCATGGACTCAAAACCCTCTAGGCAACATCGTGAGACCTTGCCTCAAAAGCAAAATAAAAAACCAAAAAGGAAGGAAGGAAGGAAGGGGGAGGGGAAGGAGGGAAGAAGGGAGGGAGAGAGAGAGAAAAAGAAAGAAGGAAGGAAGGGAGGGAGGGAGAGAGAGAGAAGGGAAGGAGGGAGGGATGGAGGGGGAAGGGAGGGGGAGAGAGAGAAAAAGAAAGAAGGGAGGGAGGGAGGAGGAGGGAGGGAAGGAGAGAGAGAGAAGGAAGGAAGGAAGGAAGGGAGGGAGGAGGTAGAAGGAGGGAAGAAGGGAGGGAAAGAGAGAGAGAGAGAGAGAGAGAGAGAGAAAAGAAAGAAAGAAAAAAGACCACCCCACAAAAGTAAAAATAAAAATAGGAAGTTAGTGAAATGAACTATAAGACACTCATCTGTGAGACGCACACGCGTGACTCCTGAGTTCCTTTTGTTCCTTTGTGATCTACTGAGTGCAACGTGTATGAGCGACTTTCTCCCTCTTTTACTACACTGAATTGGCGTTTGGTTCAGTGAGGATGCACACTTAGAAAAATACCTAAAAGAAGGGCTGTTTTACCTACTTCTGATTCTCATGTACAGAACAGACACAGTCTGTTTCAAACCCTAAGCTACGGTGGAAAGTGCACTTTGACTCCTCAAAACTCAATTCCCATCATGGGAAGAAACAAAGGGAAGACACCAGCCAGCTGAGGTGTGCAGCCACTCTGATGTAGGAAAAAAGGCCTCATGACAAGGACTTTGTAAGCTACGTTAACAACGTTTACCTGAGAGACCAGTTCACTTCACAACATTGACCACCCTCACATACCCAGACGTTATGTAAGTGGGAGCTGGGTAGGCAAATAGTCAGAAAGTAGGCGGAGTAAAGAAAGGATCTCTTCAGGGTTGAAGGAAAAGCTCGAGTCTATGCATGGACCATCGATGCTCTTCTTCTAGAAGATCTTGATAAACCCACGTTCAACATTCCAGGCCCAGTTGTGCCAGTTCATTTAAGAGCCAGTATCCATAGCTGGCTTTCCAATAAGCCATGGCCCCGATATGTCACAATTCCATTGCCCTTTTGTAGATAATAATGGGGCAAAAGTGTACAGGACGTTTGCTGCTTCCGCCTGGGTCCTGTGGGGTGCTTGCGCTTTGGCTTCTGCAGAATCCAGCTATGAGACGCACCAGCCACCAACAGAAGCCCCTGGAGGTCGTTCCATCCATACCACAGTGGAACAGCTGGCTCACAACCAGCAGCCTCTGACAGCCAGGTGAACAGCTCGTTAGATGGGAAGCCCAGCTGAGGCTCCTGGTAACTCCAGCCCCAGCTGCCTTCTGATCAGAACTACAGAGAACATCCCTAGCGAGCGCTCCCTCTCCTAGATAGAATACCCAGCCAGAAGAGACATTGGCTAAGTGTTTCAACCCAATGCATTTGAAATTATTTTCTTGTGCCATGATAGATACCTGGCTACCAGGTTTGCAGTTCTACAAGAGCAATTGTTACTGTTGTTGTTAGTTGCCGTCGAGTCGCCTCTGACTCATAGGGACCCTCATAGGGTTTTCAATGGCTGACTGTTTCCGGACTGCCTTGGGAGTGGATTGCCACATCCTTCTCCCATTTTTTGTGGTGCTGGGAATCGAATGCAGGACCTCAGAGACTTCAGAGCAGCGCTCTGCCAACTGAGCTAAATCCCAGCCCCACAAGAGCAACTAGGAAGACTAATTAAAGGAAGTTGAGGTTTAGCACAGCTGGTAGAGTGCTGCTCTGTGCTCTCTGAGCTGTGTTTGATCCTCAGCACTGCAAAAGTGGGAGAAGGACAAGGCAGCCCACTCCCAAAACAATCAGCTGTTGAAAACCCTATGAATAGCAGAGAAGCACTGACAGAGCCAGGCATGGCACAGTGTTGAGAAGTGCTTTGTTCTGTTGTACACAGGATTGCTATGAGTTGGACCTGACTTGATGGCACCTAGCAACAATAAGTGAAGGAAAGACACCCAACCACAGTAGGAACTGGAAGTTAAATTTGAGGAAAGTAACAGAGACTGTTAAAAATCAAGAGAGGAAATCAAAACACAGCAGCTGGAGACCATTTAGAAGCAAGAGGGGGAAGCAAAGAGCCAAACTCAACAGTGGACTCCTCACAGTAACATTACATTACTAAATTATATTGCATTAGACTCAGGGATTTTTGATAACTCAGAGTTAGGAAGAAAGATTACACTGGCATCAGCATGTTGTTTGACAACCCACACAGGTGAGGAGTAACTCTTTAGAAAGATTTTGATTGTCAAGGCAGAAACTGTGACATTGGCACAGAGTTTAAGGAGGTGAGCTTTGCTTTCCTGTAAACTTATTCAGGGACCACTGAATCTCCCCCATCATCTCAACTTTACCACTCATTCTTGCCTCATAACCTTTTTGACTTCTGGGCTCCCCAGTGATTATTAGAGCATTGGGAACACATGCCTTACTTCATGGATTCATTCAGTGAAGATGCATTGGTATTTGTTGTTGTTGTTAGGTGTCATGGAGTCATGTCCAACTCATAGCGACCTTCAGAGGGTTTTCAATGGGTGGTTGTTTCAGGATTGCCTCGGTAGTGGATTGCCATGTCCCTTCTCCCATGCATTGGTGTTTGCTAGTCACTAATTCCTTTTCTCCCCCATGTGTCTGTCCACCTGTCCAGCTCTTCCTGCTATGGGGGCCCATGTGTTTCTGTGAAGCTGAAAGCTATGCCACCAGTACTTCAGATACCAGCAGGGCCACCCATGGAGGACAGGTTTCACCTGAGCTTCTAGACTAAGAAGACAGACTAGGGAGAAAGACCCAGCAGCTCACTCCTGAAACAATTAGCCATTGAAAACCCTAGGAATAGCAGAGACGCACTGTCAAAAATAGTGCTGGAAAATGAGACTCCCAGGCTGGAAGGCATTCAAGAAACAATTGAGGAAGAGTTGCCTCCTCAGAGTTGACTATAATGACGAGAATGGAGTAAAAAGCCCATGGGACCTCCATTTGCTGATATGGCATGAGTCAAAATGAGAAGACACATAGTGTCTGCAACAATTGGGTCAAATATAAATTGATCATGTGCATGGCACAGTGTTGGGTCGTGTTTCATTTGGCTGTACTTAGGGTTGCTATGAGTCAGATCCAACTCAACAGCACCTAACAACTACAACAAACTCCTTTTCTAGGTGTTATCCCTAGACAGGTAAGATATGGTTCATGCCTCTAATGCCTGGCCATCCGATGGGGAATCTCAGAAAAAGAGATGAGAACAGCCACTTACTGAATATCAGTGAGGTGTGCAAGACACTGCTAGTGGCTCTGGTGCCTTTTATTATTTTTTAATCCCCCCCCAAGCTACTTTGTCTTATGGACATTATTCATCCCATTTTCAGATGAAGAACCTGAGCAGCATTCATCAGCAGAATCTCTCCAACCTCCACATCCCTTACTTGAACTTGACAGGAAACATTAAAGTTCACTGCCATCATCGACTTACTTTGATCTTAGTAAGAGCCTTCATAATAATTTAAGGTCGCAGAGCAATCAGAAAAACACCTGCCCAGGTGTGTCCACATCTTTCCTTCCCCATCCAGACCGGTTCTTCTTTTCTCTCCCATGCCCCTGTTGAATCTGAGGACTCCTGAGGTTTTCTCAGAGGGTTTGTCATTATTTACAACAGCCATTTTTTCTTTGACTTGGAGAAAATAATACATTAAATCAGTGTTTGCCTTTGTGCACATTGCTTAAAACGCTCCCAAATAAGTTGATGCCGGATGAACTTAAGATTTTAATTCATTTTACCCTGTTGCCTCCACAAAAGGAGTCACATTTCTAAATGTGTGATGACATATGGCTGTTCATTATTTATACATTCTGTAGCAGATGATAAATTTCACTTTGGACATATATTGAGGCAATAAAACCATTTTGGTTGCAAACACATAAATCACGCTTACAGTTATTAGTCTAAATGTAACGCCACCCGGGTTCTAGATCAAAACCTTTAAAATCCGTTGTAATTGATGTCTGCATGTATAATTTATGTCTGATTTTATTAAAGGCTCTCATTATTATTTATATATTTGGAGCATTATCGGCCCTAGCTCTGCTACTCCATCCAGAGTAAATTATTTTGAGGTGTAGGATTCAGAGGAGAGCTAAGTGGGGAGGGGTGCTGGGGTGGAGCTGGAGAGCATTGGCTTTTTGCAGAATGTTAAAAAATAGTAAAAACAGAAGCAATTGTATTTCAGTGCAGCCTAATTCATGCAATGAGTTAGTTAATTTAGCTCCCAGATGCCTTGTCCTCGATGCCAATTGATGTTCATCGAAGACAAATAAAATGGCAGTGGAGTTGTGTCAGCAAAATTATAAATTAGAGAAAGGGGAGCCGAATGAGCTGGGTTCCCACGGCTACAGGCTGGACATGGCTTTGTGAAGACCGGAAGTGCTCAGATTGACCCAACCATCACAGCTCCCGAGCCACCCAGTAAAGTGGGGACTGGGGATGGATGGCACCTCAAAGTCTCATTGGAAAGCCTCAACTGGAGCTGGGTTGACTGGAAAGTGTGACTGCAGGGGGCTGGCCATGTGACCCATGGGACCAAGCCACGTGGACATGGCAGGAAAGGTGAAGAGAGAGCGCTGAACAGAGAGAGGAGGCAGGAAAGAAAGAATGAGCAGTGGCGGCCACAGGAACCCTAGCCTCAGAACTAAGTAAACCACACCGGGTGCTGTGGCACACACTTGTAATCCCAGTGGCTCGGGAGTCTGAGGCAGGAGGATCGCAAGTTTAAGACCAGAGGCAGTCTGTGTAACTTAGCGAGACCCTGTCTCAAAAAGTAAAAAAAAATGGGCTGGGGGTGCAGCTCAGTGGTACAGCCCTTGCAGGGCATGCAAGCACAAGGCTCTGGGTTCAACCCTCAGTACCACCAAAAACAAAACAAAACAAAACAAAACAAAACAAAAAACCTGAAGTAAACCAGGGTCCCCTTCCCTACCAGGGCCAGTGGCTGCTGGGAGCTTTATAACCTGTCAGAGCCTTGCCTTCCTTCTCTGCTACAAGAACCATAATGACCATCTGCAAGGAATTGCTTTACGTGTCTTTTTTCAAACTAAGGGCCTCTATTTTTAAGAGCACTTTTGGTTTTGTAGAAAACTCCAACAGAAAGTGCAAAGTTGCCAGACTTCTCCTCTGCCCCTTCCCATTTCCCCCTGTTAACGTCTTGCATTAATGTGGCCTATTTGTTGCAATGGACGATCCAATATTGATCTATTATTATTAATGGAAACCCATAGTTTACATGCTGTTTGACACAGAGTCTGCAACAATGGCCTTAAATATAAATAAGATCATGTGCCTGGCACAGAATAGGAGAGTGTTTCGTTCTGCTGTACATAGGGTCACTATGAGTCAGACCTGACCCTATTGCACCTAACCTCAGTGGTTTACATTGCTTTTGTTGGGTGCCCTTGAGTTGGATCTGACTCACAGTGACCCTATGTACAACAGAATGAAATGTTCCCCAACATTGTGCCTTGCGCATGATCTTTTTTCGGTGAGAAAAGAATTCTATGTGGAGCATATGCCTCCCGGTCCGGCCTGGAGGTTCCGACTGGTGGCGCCACTGCACACACAGATACTAAACACAATTCACTCGGGAACCTTGGGTGAGGGGCGCGGACTCCCGCGGCCCTCAGGACCCTGGAGGAGATGGGAGAAAGGAAAAGTCTCAGGCGCTTTTGCCTTCCAGGGGCAAACACCTGTGTTGGTCGTTTTGGTGGTCATGAGGAGACAGCTGTTGCTTCCTTGGTGATCAGATAGAGAGCGGGTTCTTTCCTTGTTGATGGTTGCTACAGGAGAGCATTCTTTCCTCACTGAAAGTCCGGTTTGAGCCCATTGTTGAGGCCATTATATTTCTTTTCATTTTGAGTCATGCCACATCAGCAAAAAGAGGTCCCGGGGGCTTTACTCCATTCCCATCATTAAGGTCAACTGTACTCTGAGGAGGCAACTCTTCCCTAGTAGCTTCTTGAATGCCTTCCAGCCTTGGGGGCTCATATTTTAGTACTATATTTGACAGTGCTTCTGTACTATTCATAGGGTTTTCAATGGCCAATTGTTTAGGGAGTGGGCTGCTGGGTCCTTCTCCCTAGTCTGGAAGCTCAGCTGAAACCTGTCCACCATGGGTGACTCTGCTGGTATCTGAAATACTGGTGGCATAGCTTTCAGCATAAGAGCCACACACAAGCCCCCACGGCATGACAAGCCAACAGATACACGGGGGGGGCAGGTTACAGTAGGGTTCAATTTTTGACCAAATGACTTGTATCTACCATTACAGTATCCTGCCAAAGAGTTTCCCCACCCCAAAACTCCTCTGTGGTTCTTCCTGTTCATCCTTTTCTCCTGCCCCTGACACCCCATACCTGGCAACCACTGATCTTTTTACCGTTGCTATGGTTTCCTGGTGTTATAGAGTTTTGAGATTTAATACATGTGAAGATAGTAGCAGAGTGTTCAGTCAATAGCTGAACTAACGTAGCTGCTGCACGAGTGTTGGTCTGTTCTAGTTCCATAGGAATTTCAAATGCCATACATTTGAAATGCAAATTTCAGGTAGTTGGACCAACCACTGGAGAACTTATGTGGGAAGAAATCACTACATTATGCGATCTCTGTTTGTTTTTCCATGTGGAAGCAGTCAATAGGCTGCAGAGTCCAGCCAGTGGTCCTTCTGAAGCATTGGCCTCTACCAAGCCATGAGTTCCCCCTTGAGCACTTCCATAGGGTAGAAATCAGAATGGCCAATCACTTTATCTATAAACCTCTATCCTGGCCAGGCTAGGTCTCCCAAGCAGACCTACCTGACCTCTAAGACAAGCACTGATTTCCCCACTCGATTGCCTCTGCGGGGCTGGGATTTAGCTCAGTTGGTAGAGCACCGCTATGCAGTCTCTAAGGTTCTGAGTTTGATTCCCAGCACTGCAAAAACGGGAGAAGGACCTGGCAATCAACTCCCAAGGCAATCCTGAAACAGTCAGCCATTGAAAACCCTATGAGGGTCTCTATGAGTTGGACACGACTCAACAGCCCCTAAAAACAACATTGCCTCTGTGGACCACAGGTGGGGCTCTAGCTTCTCACACCTGTTGCACTTCCTGCCCCCCCAGAAGGTAAGGAGTCCCAGGGAGTACACCCAGTGGGGGTGTGAGAAGAGGCCACACAGGGAAGCTGGCTCATCTGCTTTTCCGTGTGGGCGTCAGAGACGCATTTATGTCTGTGTCTCTGAGAATCCAACGTCTCCTCTCTGGCGGACAGTTCCCATCTACCCCAATAACAGCCCCTTCTCAAACGTCTATCTCTGCCTCAATGATCTGGTTCGTTCCTCATCAGCAGGAATTGTGCTATTGATCTCTCTGGGGGAGATCTTCAACCAAAGAGTCAGAGGGGATCGTCGCTAATGTCTCAGCCTCCTGTCTGTAGAAGAGATGAATCTTGGCCAAATCCCTCACATCTCTGTGAGTCCCCAGGAGGATGGAATTCCAGCTGCCACTGTGGTACCCATAGGGAAGAAAAAGATGTCCCTTCTCCCTTCACTTCCCCCTTCCTTCTTTTGCATTTCTTCTTCCTACCCTCCTCATTCCAGCGACATCCTCTCCTCAAGCAGGCTGCTTCAAGTCTGCTGTCAGCCTCTGCTTTTAGAAGAACCCAAACCAGGCCAGCAGAGCCGTATGCAGGCAGCTGGCAGGAGGTAACGCGAGGTAGAAGCAGGCGATTCCGTTCAGCTAACGAATGAAAATGTGATTTCCAACCATAATTACAACAGTACCAGCTAGCAGTGCCAGGTTGTTTACTGGATATTAGATGTTGTACATGAATTACACCACTTAATCCTCATACAACCCGATGAGGCAGAAATTATTCTAATAAGCATGTTACAGAAGAGAAAATTGAGGTCCAGAGATGTTAAGTGATTTGTCTGACTCCAAACACCTACCGAAGAGTGTGGTCAGGAGACAGACTAAATTAATCTCACTCCAGGCTTCCCTTTTAAAACTACTTCTCTCCTTTTTCATTCAGTGCAAGATTTTAGTTGGGTAATTGTATAATATACAAGTTCTGAAAAGACACACTTTTTTTTTCTAAAGGTAATCATGGCTCCCATACATACGTAAAATGAATGTGTTCCATAGCTTTATTTATCTTGGTAATTAATGAAGGAGCCACTGAGGTTGTTACAATAGGTTCCAAGCATAATTTAAAATGCCATATTTTTATAGGCCATCGAGAATGTGAAAATAAATTTACAAATAGACACACAAACATGACTGAAAAGCCAGTCAATATCCACAGGGCAAAAAAAAGGAAAAAATGCATTTCACTGGACACAATTCATTTGCTTTTCTTTGGATAAGAATCACTTTCATTAGATCAATTTTCTACCATTTGCGGAGTTGTAAAAGATGTCAAAGACAATGTATCAGGCATAACCCAGAAAAACAGAGTGTATAACACAGGATACCCAGTCACATTCTTTGTCCACATCAGTTTCCCATAATATTTCCTGATAAAATATATGGGTTGATTGTGTCCAAGATTTTTACAGTAAGGTGATAATGGAAGCTGGACACGGTGGCTCGTGCCTGTAATTGCAATGATTCGGGAGGCGGAGGCAGGAAGATTAAGGCAGTCTGCAAAGCTTAGCGAGACCCTATCTCAAGATAAAACATAAAAGAGGGGCTGGGGGTGCAGCTTAGTGGTAGAGCACTTACAAAGTACACACAAAGCTGTGGGTTCAGTTACGTATGGCAAAAAAAAAAAAAAAAAGTGACAGTGGAGGAGGACAGGAGTGGCAAACTCTTTCCCTGTATTCAAATAAATACTAGAAGCTTAGTGGTCCCCACCATCTGTACCACAGCTATTCAGCTCTTCCCTGGCACAGAAGTAGCTGTGTTGTCATTAGGGGCTGTCAAGTCATGTCCCACTCATAATGAGCTTCATAGGGTTTTCAAGGGCTGATTGTTTCGGGATTGCCTCAGGAGTGGATTGCCACGTCCTTCTCCCATTTTTGCAGTGCTGGGAATTGAACTAGGAACCTCAGAGACTACAGAGCAGTGCTCTATCAACTGAGCTACATCCCAGCCCAAAGTAGCCATAGACAATATATAAACCAGCGGTCACAGCTATGTTCCAAAATAACGTCATTATAAAGCAGGTGGCAAGCCTATAGGCCAAATAGAGATATTCTCTCTCTCTCTCTCTCTCTCTCTCTCTCTCTCTTTCTATCTCTCTCTCTCTCTCGTCTCTCTCTCTCTCTCCATATATATATATATATATATATATATATATATATATATATATATATATATATATATAT